>CM057001.1:133771499-133871499 GCA_029891345.1 Dryococelus australis
TTTTAGCCAAAATCCGATAATGTTACCTTCTGTAACCAGTGACCATGTCGTCACTGAGAAGTAAAGACACATGTAACCACTTGTAAACATTCGTAACCACTTGCAAACAATGGTAAACACTTGTAAACACTTGCAAACATTTGTAACCACTTACAAACAATTGTAACCCAGGTACTAATTATGGTCTTAGCCTTTTATATCAAGTAGGAGATAAGCGAAACTGCTTATTTTTATGACAGTTTTAAGAGAAAACTTTAAGAAGATTTAAGTAGTTACTTTAACTAGTTCACATTTACTCGCGGGAGTTAAGGCTGGCATTGCTTAACAGTTGCTCCCATCCACTTGGGATTGCGAGTAAATTAGGAAATAATCATTGTGGTTATAATGTTTTTGTTATTAATGACCAGTAAGCTGTTATAAAAATGGGTTCTTCCTGGTGTAGGAACTAAAAATTACATTGTAATGTCAAGAATAAATGTAGGTGGGACAGGAATAAAGCCAACATATTATAAGTATGGTAATTTGGGGTCACTTGCTCAATACATTTTGTGATGGCCTTTAGCATTTTGTATTTATTTATTAAAATGGTCAGTAAGGAGCATAATTACAACCTGTATGAAAAATGTGCAAGTATTAGCTGAATACCAGCGAACGTATTGGTACCTGAAGTATCTGGTTGCATTTTACTATAATTTTTTTTGGCATCCTAGATTTTTATGTAAATGTTTTGAATAAATATTTTATATATGCGAAAGGAAAATAATAATGTTCACTTTTCAACATGAAATGTAAGAACGATAACGAATGGAATTTTTCCAATTGATATAGTTATGAAATATGAAAAAAAGATTTGAAGAATATACTTAAAATAAAGAATATTACCACACCTCTTTCTTTCAGTTATAAATAGTTTATAACTATAGGCCATTCACGGTAAATTGAGCACTTTTGAAGGCCTATTTCCTTTTTCCTTTCGGCCATTTTTTATCCTTTAACCATCTTTCTTAAATTAATATTGTAATGGATGTAATAAACACAAAGTGTACTCGAAAGTTCATGTCCAAAGCTAAAATAAATTATATTTATCGACTATTATTCCAAATGAGAGGGCTTTCAAAAGTGCTCACTTTACCATGAACAACCTATATCAACTTACACTTACACTGCACAGATAAATGGTTTTTTGCATGGCTTGTGCCATTTATTGTGTTCTGATGGTTTTGCTATGACTTATGCAAACCCTGCCTTGCCTCTCCCTTGGTTTAGGGCGCAGAAAGGCCAGAAGTGGTGGGATGGTTGTTTGCATTAGCAGGTTGGCGCTGGGTGCACACAAACAGATTTACTCTCTTGCTGAATTGTTTAGCCACACTCAAACAGTTGCGATGATATGAAAGTTCACAGTGCATGCATGGCACTAGGTCACGACATGAGTTACTGCACTGTTTTCAGTTGCAATGTGTTTCGTACGTGTGTTCGGCTGGTGAGTCAAGAAATGTTGGGGTGAAATTGGCGTATATAATCCTTGGAAGGCAATAGCAAATGTTCGAAGGTGGCTCATATTTTGCAAACGGGTCACTGTCCTTTGTCTAACAGCAAAATCTGCAAATATCTGCGATCTAACACTCCATAGGGAAACTGGTAATGTGCAGGGTTGCGCTGTTGCATGATGCAGTTGCGAGGTTGGTGTTGCACTCATGTATGCATCCCGTACATGTGGACAGATGTTTTTGGTGGATACTGTTATAGTGGGTGCAGGGGTGGGTGAGCATTTCCCCCCCTCCTGGGCGACTGGTGATGCGTGGTGGCAGCAGAGGAGGGGGGAAAGGCTCCCTTTGCCCCTGGAATGTGCACCAAATAGGCAGCATTCTCGTGGACTGCTCTTTCCAACAACAAAAATATCAGCTCCATGAGGGGTCGCCTACATGTTCGCATAGTTTAGCCACACAAAGAGGCGCCAATTGACATGTTTCAGGGTGGTCGCAGTGTCTCATAGATTGATTTAAATGTCCGGAGGGCGCCAGCTTGCCAGTTATAAGGATCCACTCAGGTTAGCACGAGACTCTTGAGGTGTACCATGGTTGAAAAGTCCGGGCTAAATGACCCTGCATCCCATGACTTAACAAGAATTGCATGAGCAAGTAAAGGCCAGTGGCTGAATGTGCAGTGGTACTTATACTCCCGGGCTGGGGTATTGTGGCTCCCCAGCATGCCATCCCAAACAGTGATATACTCACTCCAAAATAACACAAAATACACTTTGACTTACAGGGTTGTAAAACATGTTGCAGGTATTGAACGGCCATCACTTTTCACTCCTTGTGAGGCGGGAATAACGGTACACAAACACATATGTTGAGAAAAACACTGGTTGTATTCTGAACTAAAATATGAGGGTGTACAACAAGTTAAACGGGCGTGTGTCACAAGGCACCACACTGGCCAATGCTGCTGAACAAAGGTGTCGACAGATGCAGGAAATATCATAAAGTGGAATTTATGCCGGAGGGGCTGAGAGTCTGCTCCGGAAGGGAGGAGTACTTGGAGGTGCATGATGAAGCTAGCAAAAAATGGGGTTTGCGAACATGCATGTATTTATCCTTGTACGTGAATTACACTGCATTCTTTATACAAACTTATGCTGATTCTGACTGAAACCCATCAGAATGGTAATGCTGCAAAAAGGCACAAAGCCAATAAATAATAATATGATAAATTTATGCTTACCCAGTGTATGCAAAATCTGGGGGATTTCGCATCTCCGGGTTTCTAGACGAGCAAAAGTTTCCAGTTGTAATAACGCTATTGATAGTCTAAATAATTGATGAAGATAAAGTTTAATGCCCCCTCTCCCCCCAGAGCATGCCCCGACACAATCTGGCCCCTGTGAGTTCTCGACTGCAACTTGTTCCTCGGAGTTGTGTGTAATGCCAGATTGGCGACATGCGACAGCTCGGTGAACTACTTTTTTTTGTTAAATATGCTTAAAAACTTATAAAAAACACAACCCTTGCAAAGAAATACAAATATATAATACCACTCTAAATCACACTGATAAAAACACACATAACACTTGCTTGCATATACAGGCAATGGTGGTTAACAAATGGGATTAAATATAAGTGCACTTGAATAAGAAAACATGTAAACACTAGAAATATTTTGTAGGGCTTCCTTTGATGTCCCCATGTAAACAGGGTCTTTCATTTCCTGAATATTAGCATTTAAATGTGTCCTACAAAATGATTTTGTGAGTCGCCATTTATGCCCTTACATTTTCATGCAGAGGAGCGGGTGAGGGGTGGTTACACTTGGCACTGCACTACACAGGAGATAATCGGATTGTAACCAATCCCTCATATGTAAGTGGTGTCATTGTTCATCACGTGCATTTAGAGTAGATGAGAGCTAAACCAGCATTTCTCAGGACACTCCATACCTGTTCCTGTTCCCAATCGATACCTGTTGCTAGTGCCTGTTATTGAGAATACCTGTTATGGATAAGGTGTATGCTAGGTTCTGTTGTTCCACTATCTCACCTTGTTCTGGAATACTTGTTACTAGCCAAATACTGGTCTGACCTTTTTCACTACCTCTATGTAGCGCATACCCTCCTGGTAGTTGGATTCTTTCAACTACCTTCTGAAAATATTTAAACTAGTTTTTCAAGACGTCAGTATAAAAAAAGTCATATAATATATGAAAATCTGAATCCAGTGTTCAAAAGTGTACGGGATTCCCTGCAGAGCAAGTAAATAAACGTCTGGCATAATGATAGTCGGACCAGGGAAACATGATGCGCTATTACTGTCATAGTTGGGAAAAAGAGGGGGGATAAAAGAACAACTAGAGACATACTGAGGAGACATTAATAATCATTTGAAACAAATCTTTGAAAATTTTTTTCGTTGCCAAAAAATTGTAAAAAAAAAAAAAAAACACATGCTAAATGGGCACTGCGCGAATGTCGTTATTAAATAACTTCAAAATAAAGTTAGAAAGAATTATTTCATAAATACTACTGGGATGAAGTAGACAATAGGAACAGGTACGGCGAAATTATATTGTATGAGTGTCGAATAACAAGCCAGTACGTGTGATTTTTCCTGCTTCAGTAATAGGCAGGGATGGCAAAAGGTATTCCCAGAAACGAGGAACAGGTATTGACTGTTCTCGCCTAATGCCTGTTGCTGATAACAGGTATTGAAAATACTCCCCATATCTAATTCAGAGCTAATCAGTGGGTACACAATCTCCCCTCCACACATGTTGCTACTACCCCATGCGAGGAGATAATCAGAGTGCGACGCTAGGTGTGGCCGAAAAGTTTAATAACTCTTAATTGCTGGCCGTACGCGTGCTTCTCGGTTTACTCGTCTACCTCCTTAGTTCTCCTTCGATTCCCTCTCTTATATTCTCCCTCCATTCCCCGCCTGGTTTTGGTCTGTATAGGCCCCTACATTTCCCCTCCCCTCCTTCTTTGGCCACCGGACTCCGTGGCCTCTCCATTCCGATCGTCATGCATCATGTTGCTGTAATCTGGAACACCTTTACAGGAGAATGTGTCTACACCTTAAGCGACAACTACCTGGACAACTCTTACCTGCCGGCACTGGGCCGACATATACATATTGGGCAACACCACTCGTTAGCTGCAGACAGAGTCTGCTACCGCAGCGATTACGACGGTGAGATATGTCAACCTGTTGAGGAATTAATTTGAAATAGTGAAATGTCAGTCCGTAGTTTTCGGGTCATAATTTTCTGGGGTAATGCCTTGGTAGCCTTTTCAACATGACTCGTGTCATAAAGTTTTGCTGGCAGCCTTCAGTGAATTCAATCATTGTGTGCTGGATTTTGTTGCTGACAGCCCTCAGTTAATCTGATGGATGTGTTTGTTAATTATGTCAGTAGCTGGTTTCAATTAATGATGATTTTCAGGTTTCTTACTAGCCTCCAACTAGTGTGGAATTATGCCCGGGGAAGTTCCGAGTTGGTAGGGCACAGAGTGTCGCCTACACCTACCAGCCTAGAATTTCTGGGCACAGCCCTTCCATGTTGGGTTACGCTGGAGGACGAACAAGTTAATATTCTCTTGCATATTACTCCTCCTTTAAATTGCTTAGCGGCGGTTCGCCCACCTTGTCGATGAGTTATGTATTTGCATGTTCTTTAAGAAAGTTTTTAGTAATTTTTTCGTTGGCCAGATTGCCATTTTGGTTATTGATCGATTTTGCAAAAGGCTGACACTAGAATGCTTATTCCCGCAGTTGACACAGTTGCTAGTCTCATGGTCACATGATATGCTGTCGCGACCTCATGAAAAAGAGTATTTAAGCAGTGACAAATATATTTCCAGCTTGGTAACTTATTGTGAATTATCCTTTTGCAGTCAATGTGCGTACTATGATATTACTTTGTTATTTCAAACATGCACTTAGGTATAAATTTACGAGTGGTTGTTAAAACGAAAAGGTCAGGGATATTCATTAACTACTACCCATTCCTTGAGAGCTTCATTAATTAGGAATTTTGTGGCTTTCCTATCAAGATTAGAAGAATATTAATATGGAATTTTAATATATTGCGCTGGCTCGCAATTGACCATTTCTCTATTTAGTTTGGAGTACACTCTCATCAGTCGTGTATACAAGGCTGGAGTCCTAGATCAATTCTTAAGTTAAATAAGTTGTTAATTTAAAAACAATAAAATCTATTGTCGTTGGCGACACTGCACTGGCAATACTGAAATATATTAAAGGGCTTAATTTTGCTAGCCCTCTTCAGAAATATTTAAGCACAAGAGCGCATGTAATATAAAAATGTTCCTATATTTAAGTGTGTATATTATTGGTTCCTAGTAATATTTATTTTAATGGGTCATTTTATTATATGTGTAGCAGTCAGTCAATGATCCTTGATGTGGAAAACGAGTAACATAGCATTGCTAGCAGCTTACTTTGAAAGCTGCAATTGATTTAAAATAGAGTATCAGAGAATTTGTGTTTGGGCACACAAATGTACACGCAAAGGTGGATCTTGTTATCATAATAATCTTTTATACTGATTTTTAATTATTAAAAAATGTTGAGTATTTATGAAAGTTGTCACTGTGTCTGAAGAGGTAAAACGGCCTTGTATAATCACTGGCTGAAGAAATTTAAATTGCCTTGATTATTCTAACTGTTGTGCTAAACTGCCGTGTTTTGAAAATATTGTACTCCCCGAGTGTTTGTAAATTAAATATTTTCTCAGCCAAATAATTAATTTTAATAGTCGATGGTTTCGAAAGCTTATTCATTCATTTAATGAACATTTTAACTAAGAGTATCAACATTAGTCTGGATGCTCTTTGTCAACATTTTTTCTATGTGAGCATTGAAACGATAGAAAATCTTTGTATAAATAAAAATTGTTGACCTTGATTGAGTGTTTGGCATGCTGTGTACAAAAGGTTTCCTTGAGTCCTTGATTTTACGGCACAAGAGGGTACCCAATTCCTTTTCACCTGTGGTTCACACAGCCGAAATGTCCAGTGCCCAGGCGAGACAGCAAGTCGAGACACCCACAAGTATTCTTAACAGCCAACCACCATTCACACAGATGTCCTTGTCGAAGTGCAGCACAGTATTTTAATCGCAACCTGGCAGTGTAGAATTTCCCCCTCGCCTTCTTTACGTTTGCCAATTTACATTTGGCACCTACTTCAGTATTTACATCAGCGTTCGTCTATTGCTTGATTTCTAGTTAGGTTTCTTGTGCTTAGCATTTCATTTTCCCTATTACATCATTCACTGTAATTTTAAATATGTGCTACAAATGCAAATTAAGTCATGTATCATCAGACCCATCAACTACATGGTCCACCGAGGTAGGAAAAGTGTCTTTTTTTTTCTTCTAAACGACCTTATTCTAAGTGTTATGTGAAGTTAAGGCCCGGAGGTAGGGCGGGATATTATTGTGTCTCAGGGCTAACCCCTTACGCCTACTAGGAAAAATTATACAAGGAGACATGCATCGCGACAAAGAGGCCATGGCCTGCACTTTGGAGCCATGACTACCACCCTAAATGTACTTAGAGCTTGTCTTAACTATGAAGAGCAAGGGAAATCCCGTCAAAAGAGACGGAAAAAAACCACCTTGCGACAGAGCAGTAAAAAATCCAAGAATACTTGCATGCATTAAATTTAATTAAATAGAATGCTACAGGAGACAGTGTATGGAAAACATGCTCTTAGTTAATAGGGTTGGAAACACTAGTAGAGAGGGGGTGGAAGCTTTGTTTATTCTTCACTTGATGCAGGCAGTAACCAGAGAGGTGTTTGGGCGCCTCTCTGATGGGAGAAGTGAGGCTATTGGGCCTCTTCCCCCCGATCTCTTCTATGAACCTGAAAACTAAAGGAGAGTATGTGAGTTACCAGTAAGTGCCAGCAGGGCTGGCACTTGCTGATTTTTACTGGAACATTAAAAGACGGTAAGGACCTGTGGATGAAAAAACATATTAAATTAGCCTAACTGACCTATAATAATATCATAAATATAGCCAATAGTAGCATATGTACTTGGGGACATATGTATCTAAACTAATGCTGTACTATCTCACAGCAGCCAGTCTCTGTAGCCATAGGCTGTGAAAGAGTATATCTACGGCCGTATGCTGCAAGTGCACTGAGCTTCGCTAAGTAGTACGGTGTAGGGAGGGGGGAGAAAATACTTATAATTACGGGGAGGTCTTTCACCAATTGAAGCATCGAACCACACAACGCTGCAGACCTCTACCTCTCGGCAGAGGCGGCCTTGGAATCAGCTGCAGCACAGGATCAAGCATATTAGCATCTGGCTGGGAAGAGAGGTTAAGTCTATGTTAACCTATAATGCCCGAAAAAAGATTTTTTTAAAAGTGAAGTATTGTTAATTAAGATAGGCTGAGCTGTCCCTTCGGAGCTGCTCAGGTTAAACTACTGTAAATATATAAAAGGCTGCGTAGGATCTATAATAATTGGCAAGGCAGTGTGTTATAAGCAGGGCTAAGGGGGCATGTGGGCTAGAAGCGACTTGGGTCGCTTATAGCTTTGGGTCTGATCGATGTCATAGTCCCCTATGACAGTGATGAGAGGATTGACATGTTCGTTCAGAGATTTATAAAAGGTTTGGGCCTGCTTAGAAATACATCTTGCAGTAGTTCTTAAGTTTAGGATGCAATTTTCTGATGGGAATATACCATGGCACATGAGAAGCCAATCTTGAGCGTTTATTCTGCACCACTTGTAAAGAATTTAAGTGAGTGAAAGCACAATAAGCCCTTGTAGGTGCAGCATATGTGATGATAGGTCTAACCAAAGACTGGTATAATTGTATCCCATTTTTCGCTGATAATCTGGAGCTGCAATTTAGTAGTGGATACAGGGCAGACAGGTGGGCATATGCGAGGTTACGCTTTGCCTCCACACGCTGGCACCATGTCAACTTACTCATGATAAGGCCGAGATACTTAACTTCATCCTTGAAAGGAATATTTTCCCTGAAGAGGGTTAGCTGCAAATTAGGGGGAATAATACGGCGACGCATGAAGATTACAGCCTCGCTCTTACCTACATTTATTTTAATGCGCAATTGGCGAAAATAATTTTCGAACTCACTGAGTAGAGCCTGAAGTTGCTGAATTGCCAGTTCAGCTTTGCGTGGGTGGGTGTAAATGACTGTGTTATTAGCGTAGGCACCTACGGTAATAATTCGATAATTGGGGGGGGGATGTCATGTGTGCAAAGATTGTACAGGACTGGATCCAGGATGCTACCCTGAGGGATGCCAGCTCTAATGTATTTCTTGGTAGACAGCACTCCTTAATTGGATACTGAGATTATACATGATACGGTTGTCCAAGTACGAGGACAGAAGCTTAATGTGACAGTCCAGGAATTCAGTCCGATATAACTTATATAAAAGCCCTGCGTGGAACACCCTATCAAAAGCCTTCTCCACATCTAAAAATACAGCTGCTGTGAACTGCTCCAGTTCAATGATTTAGTTATGTGTCCCGATAAGCGGACGAGTTGATGCACTGTTGAGTGATTTTTCCAAAAGCCAAATTGCTCATTAGGGAATACGTTATTTTCGAGAATATGGTAGTTATACCGGTGCAAGAGTACTCGTTCATGAATCTTAGAGAGCGTGGATAGTAAACTGATGGGGTGGTAATTTTGTAGCTGAGTCGGGTCTTTGCCCGGTTTGGGAAATACAATTACATTGCCACTTTTCCAGGAAGTGGGGAAATAGGCAAGATTAAAACTGGCATTAATGGACTTGGCTATAGTCTCAAACATGCTGTCAGGCAACTGGTTGAAAACAACGGCATGGAGAGAGTCGAACCCAGGCGCTTTGTGGGGTTTCAAACGTTTAATTATACGCTTGACCTCTTCAGCGTGCATGGGATCTGGTTCAGCCACGGTGGGTTGTCGGAGGCGCACTCGGAGGTCTCAATAAATTTGGGCAACCAAAGCTGTATCAGCTGGAAAGTTATTAGGTTGGAAAGCTAATTCTAATTGATTTGCCATAGCTTCAGCTTTCTGCTGAGGCGTATAGGCCATACCGTCATTGCATTGAAGAGGCGGGATTTGGTAATGCTTTTTAGTAAACGTTTTAGTCATGTGCTCAAACTTTGATCCTGAGTAAATAGGCGGGATAATTTATTATTCCAGACATTGAACTGCTAGGCACAGATTTCAATATCAATACGCTCTCTAAGATTGTTAATCTGGGTTATAGTTTGCCTAGATCTAGTTCGCGAATAGAACCTGCCTATTTATGAGCGAGATAAGTTCCCTAATATTATCAGGGAGCTTATTTGTGTTACTCCTTGGTGTCTTTTCCGGGACATACTTATTTACTCCTGTCTGAATTAGCTCTGTGACGAGCTCGACAACAGAGTCTAATTCGTCGGGAGAACTAATAGTAGCTGTGAGATTTATTTCCTCATCTAGATATTCTCTGAAGCCGGGCCAGTTCGCATGCTCATAATCCTTAATCTTTCGAATTGGTGTACTGTCTGTTTCAAGTTCATTGAAAGGCAAGTGGACAGGATAATGGCCCGAAGCCAGTTCGTGGCGCACATTAAATTCTAAGGCCATATTAAAGCCTTTATTGAGCACGATATCTAATATACCTGGCCTATAATTTATATTATGAGGGTCAAAGGTAGGTTCACTAGGGGCATAAACTATATAATTATGGTGCTCTTGGTGTCTAAACAAAGTATTGCAATTAGCTGTGCGGGTGAGGCAGTCCCAGGCGGGATGTTTTGCATTTAAACCGCCTACTGCGAGTAAGACTGGATAAGCATTTGTTAACTCGCAAAGTTCTGCTCGCAAAAGTGTGAGACCTGGTGGGCAGTAAACTGAATAAATGACAATATGTTGATTGCTGAGTTTAATGGTAACTCCCACAGCTTCAAGTCTTTGAAGTTGTATTATTTTCGCGGGATTGGATACTATTGAAATATGAATTAATATCATGGCACCTCAGCTGTGTCTGTCGCTATCTTTTCGATAGCATTTATAGCTGAGAACATAATCTATGCTGTGGGTCTAAGTGAGTTTCATTTATTGCAATTTTATAAATCTGATGACGAGAAATAAAATATACCAGCTCCTGTTTTTTACTGCGAATGCCATTAGCATTCCAGTAATTTAGACTACCGACTGCATCAAACCTAAAAGGCAGAGCATTTGGCAACTGCAAATTAACAGCCGTCAGGCTGCACAATTGAGAGGGCTGCCCCAGTCAGTGCTCGCCCTTTCTCTTTAGCTGACTTGGTTTGGTCAGTCCAAACAATTAATAAGTTACAGTGCCTCCAGCACTCCACTAAAGGCGGGGAATTTTCCATTCAGGGGGGCAAGTCTTTGCCTCCTGACACTGGACGCACCAGTTTTGTCTGGCTGGCAGAAACCTGCTCGCCCAATGGGCGTTGAGCTGGCTCCTGATTGGCTGTACATGTGGCTGCGACTGCTGTGGCCGTTATTTTGGGTGTGGTTTGTGGAGGGCTTTTGGGGGGGGGGGTGGGTTATGCAGCTTTTGCGATTCTTGAGGCTGCTGGGAAGTTTTCCTTAGTGAATTTTTATTTTGTTCCCCTTTTTGAAAGAGGAGCTTCGCGTGGCTGCCATTTTGGGCGATATGGTCTGGCCAAAGGTGGGAAATCAAGTTCCGAGGGCTGGCCATAGGAAGCCAGAGCCCCATATGAATTTGCTACATGCACTGGCCTGTTTTATGCATACTGTGGCACGAACATTTGGCATTGGGAGCATGACTGCCTACATTGAAAAGTTGTTCAGCCATCTTGTGCCTGGGCTGGGTTCTTTGAGGGTCGGATGGAAAGGGGGGGGGGGCGGAGGCTACGCCCATGGGGCAGAAGTGGATTCGAAACGCCTAGGAGGCTGATTTGCGATGACAGTAGAGTATCTCCTCTGCTGCTGTCGCTTTCTGCGTTCTTCTGGCTCAAGGTAGCGCAATTTCTCTGCCTTATAGGCCTCACATGCCCTGTAATTGGCTGCATGGTTGCTACCGCAACACACGCATTTCCTTTGAGACCTGTCTTCTCGGTCAGGCAGGTCACACTGTACAGTTGTGTGGCCCTTTCCACACAGTCTGCAACGAGGGGGGACGCCGCATACACTAGATGAGTGGCCGAATTGCTGGCAATTACTGCACTGCGAAGGGCCTTCGGGTCGCTGGAACTCCTCGACCTTTATCACTAGGCCGCAGAGTCCTCTGAGTTGATAAATTTAATTTGATTTTTCCGAGGTTGGCAGTTCCACAATAATCATGTGGAGTAGCTATCTGTCCCTCATGGACAGCTTGGGGTGAATGGCGAGTGGCTGGAAGCAACGAGCTACGAGTTCCTCTTTTATCCAATCGATAGGGACTGTTCTGTCAAGTCTCTTGAAGGCAGCCTTAATCGGCATTTCGCTGCGAGGGGTAAATAAGTTGTATCCAACTTGTAGGCTATCTAATATATGAAAAGCGAGGTGGTAGTCGTCGTGAGTTGCAGGCAGGTAGGAGATTCCCTGTAGGACGACTCGATTAATTGTAGCCTGGCTGAGCTTCGCTTGGAACAGCCTACACACTGTGGAATAGCTGCAATTTTCTGTGTGGTACATGGTGATTGGCCGCAGATCCGACTTTCTCTGGTAGGTACCTGGCGCCCGGTGTGCGCCCTGATTGGTTGGAACTTGCGACAGTGTGCCCTGATTGGCCGGGCCTAGCTGGCCTGAGGCGGGTGCTGCAGAGGTGGATTTGGCTGCCATTTCGCAGGCTTTCGCTTTCTTGAGGTAATGTCCTCATCCATCTTTACTGCGAGTCCATCATGACGAATCCCTCGGAAGGGGGGGGGGGGGGGGGGGCTTCCCGAAGGGCCTAACACCTACTCTCTTCTTGCTTCAGCTTTGGAAGAAATACTAAATAAATTTCTAAAATAAAAATTACGTAACTCACAATCGGCCTCCACAAACTGGTGTCCCTGACCTCTTCCCTCTACTGGAAACAAGGCTATGGGACAGCCAGCCGCTTGACAATAATTTAAACTACTCTGGCTAAGGGGTTTACCTATTACCAACGCCCTATAAGAGAGCACAGGCCTGGTGCTGCAGAACTAGCAGTCCTCTTCTCACAAAAATCCAACTTTTTCTCGCAGGAAATGTTACGAGATCAGTCACACACACAGCTCGCTCCAAAATAACTGTATACTTTTCAGTAGCACCTTTCAATGACAAGACAGCTCGGAGCGCCTGCGACACATGTCTGACCTGCACCAAGGCCTGTGGAAAGGGAAGTGTGTCAAAGTGCACGGGAATGACCTGCACCTAACATCAGGTGACGTCGACGATGACGCCGCACCAGGCACCGAAGCGCCCCATGACTACCACACAAATGTCGAGGTTCGCCAACCACCCATGCAGGAGGAATGTGCATCAGCACCTCCCTTGTATAAGCATTTACAAGGGCTCGCAAGACCAACGATGCTGGATATACAGGCACCCCTCAGGGATCATTGAGGTGGGAGCCCCATCATTTTGGATTGTATGGTGCCACCTGGCATCGCGGTATCTGAGCCAATAACTCCCAAGACTTACCACAAGGATAAGCAAGAGGAAGCAGCAGCATGACCTGCACGTGCCACGACACCTGGCATCACGGCACCCACCTTGATGGGGCCATACCCCCCCTCCTGCCATCTGTAGGTAACATCCCATTACCCAATGCCGTACTTTCGTCAGCGTCAGGACAACTTCCGGAGGTGTCCACCGCTGGCGAGTGCATGATGCACTGGGGCACTGCCATGGAAGGAACGCCACAGCCAGCTGAGGGGTCACCACCAAGTGATCAACCTGCCTTGGTCATTGCCAGCCCGGGTCGCTACCGGAGGCAGTGCGGTCGGTGGAGCAGCAGTGATAGTTGCAGCGAAAGCAACAAGGAAGTCAGCTTGCTTCCCCCAGCCACTTATGCCAGAGACATAGGCCAGTGTGAGCATACCTGACCTGTGGTAATGCCACTGCATCCCACACCACAGCAGGCCATCTTTGTCAACACCAGCAGAAGTACCAACACTGTTCAGGCTACTCCAGAGCCCCGTACACTTTCAGCCCTGACATCTGGTGAACACTGCATGCCCCTGGGGCTCCTAATGAGGCATGGCCCACAAACACTCTCAGCAGGAGGGGGGTGTTTTATGCAGGATGGTATCCAGCCTCTCAGACACTTTGCCATGCCACACATACACCGCATTAACCGGCATTAGTGTCTCTCAAGTACGAGTGTCGATTATCGAGTGTAGTGGGAGTGTAGGGAAGTGCAGGGCAGTGTAGCACAACATCATACCGCCCGTCTCCCCAGGGCGAGCAAGGGTGCATTATGGCTGACCATGAGTATGTATATTGTAGGGCAATGCAAATTTAACTAATCAAAAGAAAAGAAATACACACCAAGTGTGTGGATGTTCAAGGACATCCCTACAAGCACTTCAGTGTTTAATTGTGTTTATTTTCAAATTCATATATTTTTTAACCTCAGTTGTTTCACCCTCATCTGCAACCACGGACCAGCCATGCCACTATGAGAGAAATTGGAGGGCCACACTTGCCCCAGAAATAGATACCACCTAAGGCTATTTCCTGCAGACCAACTATGTTACTTGATGCCAATACGACCACCCCACCACCCAACACAGGGAAAAAAATGCAGAGTGGAACACCAACAGCAGGTGCCAGGAAACAGAAGGTCGGGGTAGAGTGGCTGGATGTCACCTACCTCGGACCCAAACCAGAGTCAGTGGAAAGCCTACCACCACAAATTGCTCTGGGACAGTTGGGAGAAGAAGGCAGCAACTTCATCCGCATCCATATCCAGGTCAACAGACACGCATGCTGAGCATTGATCGACACAATGGCGTCTCATAACTTCGTCCACGCCAGACTTGTCAACAACCGTCATGTTAAGCACATCCATCAGGTTATGCATATGGAGACTCGACAACACAATGGGGAGGTCATAAGTGAGCTGGATATCCAGATGAGCTTGTGGGAGATCGAGACCACCATGAGTGATTGCATCACCGACGACATACGGGAGGATGTAGTCCTGGGGATACAGTGGCTGATGAAACAAGGGGCGGTGGTGGAGCCTGTGGCTCGATGGATCCATTTTAGCAGAAAGGAGAGGTGGACGGTCTATAATGTGGACTCCTGTCCGACAGAACAACCAACCAGAGTGCGCCTCGATGGATTGGACCACAATGTACCCCCCCATGTGATGTGTTTACGGTTGCAGACACCTTATACCAGACTACAGTGGCAGAGCATAGCTTACCACTTAAGACAGAGGCTCCGATGTACAACACACCTCATCACTACTACACACATATATCACCCCCTCCCCCGTGTTCATCATCCCTTACCTCAATGACAGTTCTCTCACCTGCTTGCTACCCTCTCATTGCTTAGTCACAGCATCTGATGGGCCGAGACTGCAGCCCTTGCTAGTCAAGGCATCCATGGATATGCTTCTGTAAGTTCATTGGCACAAAACCTACAAGATGTAGGCTACTGGGGGAAAGCCAACAGGCCATTGCCCGAACGACACCCTCACCCCCCCTTCTCAACCACACTTGCATCAACATGACGGCAGTACAACCCCACCCGTACAAAAAGAGGATTGGGGACATCCCCCAGTGCCAAAATTGCTGGCTTTACCACCACACAAAAAATTTCTGCGTCCTCCGAACTGTCTGCCGTCACTGCACCGGCGCCACCCCTACACACCCTGGGAGAACCTGAACAAGAACCCCAAATGCATGAATTGCAAGGGGAAAAGAGTGCACGAAGCCAATTCAAGGTTCTGCCCAGAATACATCCACCTGGTGCAACTTCGACAGGAGGCCGCTGAAAAATGCGAAACCCAATGCTCCACACTTCGTGAACCTCCTATATTCATGCAGGAACACTTTCCACCTCCAACTCCAACTAGGAACATTGTCAGGGAAAATGTTTGTTACTCACAGGTAATATGCTCACACACACATCCCGCAACACACAACAGTCTTCCTCTCCGATCTCGACCCAAAAACTAACCAACCAACAACCTATTCCCCCCTCCACCCCTCTCCATGTCAAACCCGCCTCCCACCGTGGCCCCTCTCGATATCGGCGATATCAGTTTCACACTCACCGACTTCCACGACCTGATGCGCTTCCTCCAGGAAGCGAACTGCCTTCAATTCATGACTCACATGAAATCCTATATCCTCCTGGGCAATTTCACACCTGACCCACAGATGAAAACCCTCCTGCTCCTTCAAGCCCTGACCACCTACTCAGGGTTCGATTAGTCATGGATCACACCCTCACAGATAGTCCCTGTGTCCTCTCCCTTCTCTACTGGAATGCAAAAGTAAATTTTTTCAAACTTAGAATTAGAAAGAGGACTAGAAACTTATGGCATGGAAATTGCATTAATTAATAAAACACATTTAAAACCAAGAAAAAGATAACATCAAAATTTGCACGGCATATCGTACTCACAGAAAATCTAAAGTAGGTGGTACATTAATACTAGTTCATAACCGCATACAACACCATTTAAATAATGTCCCAGTCTTGGAAAATATAGATTACACATACATAAACATTCACACCCAAGTAGGTCACATCACTCTAGCTGCTATGTATAATTCCCCCAAAAAACCGCTACTCCCAGCTGACTTAGATAAAATTACAACACAGCCATGGCCATTTTTCTTAGCAGGAGATCTAAGCGCAAAGCATACTTCCTGGAATAGTAGAGAAAATAATCAAAGAGGCAGAATTCTTGCAAAATATTCTAATCAATAAAATTATTTAGTTACAGGCACAACAGAACCGACATTTTATCCTGCTTGTACTAAATACCAATCAGATATTTTAGATACTGCACTTACCAATTTAGAAAATGTGAATATTTAATTTGAAATCCTAACAGAATTAGATTCATACTATGTACCTATCTTTTGTCAGCTGGAAGCAAACATACTTAAACACCCCAATGCCACTCTTCTAAAAACTCCGGTAACTAACTGGGAGGATTTTAAAATAGACCTAGAAGAATTATTTACAATGCACCAAATAAATATCCCATCTAAAGAGTACATCGACTTGGCAACTGAATTAATTCAAAATACAATTTTGCAAATAAATTAAAAATGCACAACTTTACTAAACCGACGACAATGTTTAAAACACTCCTTACCCAAACAAAAATTCTTTTAGCTGCAAAACATCACGCCCGCCATATTGATCAAATATCCAGAAACCAAGCAGATAAAAAAAATACTGAAAATTAAAGAAAGAACTCCATAATAAACTCATTATCTTAAAAATCAATAAATGCGAAAGTTTTATGACTGACATAAACAATAATTACAATGAATTCTGACGTATAGCAAAAACCTTGCGAGGCCAAACTGAAAAGTCAATCTCCCAGCCCATCATAAACACAGCAGGAACCCTCTTATACGTCCCAGAGGACAAAGCAAATGCAAGAACTGGTTGTTATCAGGGCCAGTTCTCACCCAATACTGATCTAGGAGACCAAAATTTTTGCAGAGATGTTCAAACCAATATCACAGTTTTTTTCAACAGAACCATAACTGCAAAATCAGAAGCAATAACACTTAAAGAATTACTCGTAATAATTAAAAAACTTAATATCAGAAAAAGCTCCAGGGTATGATAAAATTACTTATAAAATTATTAAAAACCTCCCAGATAATGCACTATTTGCAATCCTTAACCTGTTTAATGCAATACTAAATTTCAATTATTTTCCTATAGCATGGCGAATAGCTAAAGACATCACGATCCCCAAACCAGGCAAAAATCACTCTATCCCAGAAAATAGCCTGTTACCTTACTCAACTCCCTTAGTAAAGTCTTCGAAAAACTCCTTTTAACTAGATTATTAGTGCATGCAGAATTACAACAGATTATCCCAGCAATACAATTCGGGTTTAGAGCCCATCACTCCACCACTCACACCCTCAGTAAATTAACCACAGACACTATAACTGCAATACAAAAACATGAAGTCACAATAGCCATTTTCCTAGACATTGCCAAAGCATTTAATAAGGTGTGGATACCTGGACTACTACAAAAATTATTTAACTTCAATTTTCCCTATTGCTATATACATTTACTTGACTCATACTTTCAAAACAGAAAATTCTTTGTTAGTATTGATAATGCCAACTCAACTACTCGCGAAATTACAGCAGGTGTCCCACAAGGCTCAGCAATGACCCATTTCTGTATAATATTTTTACCTCAGACATCCCCATAACCCATGCCTCAGTACAAATGTACACTGTACATGGACGATACCATAATTTACACCCACGATAAAAAAAAACTGCCATATGCTATCCTCCAACTCAACTTCAAATAAACGATTTAGAACACTGGTTTGAAAGATGGAAAATTAAAACAAATCCTACTAAATCACAAGCATTATTGTTAACTCATAGAAGAACCCAGCCATCACATCAAATAATTCTAAATAATATTCCAATCCCCTTCACACAAACTGCGAAATACCTAGGTTTAATAAACTAATCTGGACTAATCACATTTCAACAGTTAAAAAGGCAGCACTGAGCAAATAACCGCAACTATTTTCAATGTTAAAAAGCACTAATCTACCCAGACGATTTAAATTATTAATTTACACAGCAATAGTTAGATCAGCCCTTTTGTATGATAACAAAGTCTGGGGAAACTTAAGTAAATTCCTTTTAAACTCCCTTCAAGTCATTAAAAATAAGTACTTAAGAATCATAATAAACGCAGTCCCCTTCACTTCCAACCTGTCGATCCATGAATGTTAAAAATTGCCAACTATAAAGAGACAGTTAATAAACCTAAATGTAAATTACTATAATAAACTACTCTCACATTCAAATCCTGCCATTAAACGGCTAGGAGACTACGACCCCGATAAAAACAGGAGATTAAAACGCCCTAAAATGCTTCCCGCATAATAATTAACATCTGCTAAACCTCTGAACACGGCTGAAATTCTCCGATCGGTCGGGGACAAAATTCGGTCAGTTTGATCAAACTACCTGGTGCCAGCATCGCGCACATCACTCTGCCCGCTACTCTTACAGCGAACATACATCTGTCTACTTCCATAGTAACTCTTCAAGGAGCTGACTGATAAAATCCTTTAACCCTAATTACATCTCTCAAGGTTTTTAACAATAATTAATCACCATACACTTGTTTTTTAAATCGCAATGCTGCCTTCTCTCCTCAGAAGACAGATGCCCTTGGCTGAGATGCAGTCAGTCAGAAAATTTCTTTAATATAAAGCCCCGCCCACCGGCAAATACTCATAAAATGAAATATGATTTAAACTACAAACCTTGGAAATGCTAATTAGTAACAAAGACTGTTCCCTAATACACTTTCCCACATCCCATACAAAACAAAACCCCATTTATTAACATTTAACAACTAAATACACACACCAAAAACAGTACCACCTCAAATATCACGACTCGGTTTATTAAATCATATAGCTAGAGGAAGGCTCTGCTTCCTCTGCCTCTTTCTGACATTTTGCTTAACTTCATGGGAATATTTTATAAAATTCAATTAACCAACTTTTTATAGATTTTACCAAACTTTTAAATGACCTACAATTATTTGATTTTCCAAATTCGGTGCCATTAGGGACCGTAACTCCACCGCCTTTCCTCTTGCTTTTGTAGGGAAAAGTAAAGGGAATAAAGATTGGAACAATCGTGGCCCGGGGGCTAAACTGGATCACAAAACCACACTCCTGACATGTGCCAGGTTTAAGTGCATATATTATGTGGGTGGCGGGGGGGCAGGGCGGGGCGAGTTAGCTGCCTCTAACACTGGTCCAATCAAATGAATACCGCTTGGGAAGACAAGGGCCTCGGTCTGGATTTCCCCCGTGCGGAGAGGCTTAGCCTCGGTGATGATAAATCGGCGGATGCCGCTAACAAGATTGAAAACGAAGCTTTAAAAGTCCCCAATTGTACAGCATGGAAATGAAACTTAAAAAATTGTTATGATTAGCGGAGGGGGGGGGGGGTCCTAGATGTTAAAGAATTAATAAACTCACATGAAGTAGATTGAATAATGAAAATGGATCGATTTATATTGCTAGAAAAACAAATGTAAAAAATATATAAGTTACTTGACGATAATGAAAATGGATCTTTACTTGCAAATCAGACAACTCATATGTAGTTCAAAACGAGAATAGAAGTATTATTTACCATCATACTAAGAGTAATGAGACAATTATTAAAAAAGGAAACTCAGAATATAGACAATCAACTTGAATACCGACAATATTTAAAATTAAGATAACTAACAAATCGATAGACAATGATAATTCCCAGTAATGTAGTAACTGATCAAAACATTTAAAATTGTGTTTTCAAAAAAGTTCAAAAATGAGACATCAAAATTGATACGACACTTATTGCAAAAAATCATAGAGGCATACTCAAGAGACGAAAATATGGTGAAATAGTTGAAACATTAATATAGTCGATTTTTTTAAATTGAATTGACATTGTCTCTTAATGTCTTAATTAAAAACGCATGTAAACAGTAGTCTCGTGTTTGATACGGCACAACTGTCAGGCACAACATCATAACAGTGAAGTGTGTCTCCACCACGAGTGCAAGTTACTCAAAAATTTGTTTTTCAAATGCCTTTTTAGTTTATTAATTATTGCGTGCATGCACAAGTACTACTCGTGTGCAACGAGTGTTCCATGTCGTGCACGGGGTGCACGAGTGTAAAGTGAGTGTATTCAGGGTTGTTCTATGTAATGTATTTTAATGGGTAATTGTGAATATGTCAGATTATTTTCATTCGTCAGTTAACACCGTTCAAGTGCTCAGAAGGAAGTGAACTTAAGCCAGTGGATGGTGTTCCAGTGGTCAGAGTGAAAATTATGAATTTCATAAAATTGAGGAGTGAGGTTGGCTGGGTGAGGTAGTTGGAATGACGTATATTGCCCGGACGCCAGGTACTATCCAGACCTAGTGCCTTTGAAGGGGTAGAGCAGACTCTTCTTCACTCAGGGTCGTGTGGCCAATGACAAAATGCAGCTATCCTTCAGTGTGCTGCATCACTCCCTTTGCTGTACATACGAATTGTATTGCGTGCTACACGGTAAATTATCTAGGCTATTCACACGCCTATGCTACTTTACACTGTAATACTTGCAAATAAAAGTTTAAATTCAATACACCTGAGTGGGTTGGCGGGAAATTAGAAGGGCCCGTCCCTGAAATGTCTTGCCGCTTACCATAAATAAAAGCACTCTATTCACGTAATGCCATTTATTTAGGCGCTTGACTTGAATGCCTCTAGGGCAAAATTTTACATGAAATAAGCCAAACATTTACCGGTCAGCAGCAGTTAAGCAGAAAATGGCGTGAATGCCCGTGCATGACTTTAGTGTAGGTTAAACTCCTCCGGGCAATGCAAACCTGGAGAAGGTGAGAGGCGGTGTCCTGGGCTGCTTGCGAAAAAGGTTCCTGTTAAACTATGAGACAATTGTGGTAGAAAATGACTGGTACAAGTTGTGAACGCCACCCGGGCGCGGAGCTGAACGATACACTAGTTGTCTCTCGAAGTGCTGAACCTCTACTGTCGTTCCAACATGGCGCGCTCACCATGATTGTCACCACAGTGCGCCACGTGGAACTACTTTCTGTCACCTTGCACTCTGCACAACTATGCTTAACTATACAACACTCGCAATAACACTCTTAAATATTCTCTAGCATGACAACAAAAATAATACACTGCAAAATGAGTAGGATGATGTTTGGATGAAAACACATGAATGAAGTACACTACCAAAACATTGCAATAACACAGGATAATAACTATCGGGCTTTGAAAATATTCTTATGAGTATCCCTTTCCTTTCATGTGACTATTTGTCATCGCCCTAGCCCTTTCTACATAATATTTTGGAAAATAAAAGTGTGTGGTACTCTTTACTGTATCCCTGTGCGGCTGTGAACGTGGCCACATGATCACTGTCCTACTCTGCGTTATGTTGCGTTACACCTGGAACACACACACACACAGACTCCACTGCACTTGCACCTCTGCTGCTGGTAACCGATATGCTACAGCACGTTGTAGAATGAGGCTCTCTGCTGCAGATGGGGTGGACGGCGGGCAAACAGTCGAAGGGCCGGAAGCTCGGCTCACATAAAACGCGCCCCTTCCTTGTTTGAGACTGTTTGCAGCTGCAGTGTCTTTAATGGCAACAGTCACACTGTCTACCCACCTGCCGTCATGGACACAACTGATAGAGGCACCTAGGTGCCTCCCGTCCATGTGCTAGTGATGTCTGCTGCAGCTGCTCCCTTTTGTCTGTCCTCCACTCCCGTGCTGGCCTGTAAGGTGCCGGAACAACCCTACAGGTCGTTTATGCTGTTGGCGGACATCTCTGCCTCTGCAACCGATGCAGGACGCAAGAGCCGCAGACTGATCCTCGCCGTCGTCACTACTCTCGTGCTTCTCTTTGTGCTACCACTTCATCTCTTCCTGTCCATTACTGCTCCCTTCTTGCTCGTTGCCGCTGGCACGACCTGTTATTGTGCTCAGTTGCTCTTCCGTTGCATCTACTCTTCCGAGCAGTGTTTCGCCCATTTCCGGGTACGTCGCGGTGTCGGGGTTCGGACCATCTCCTCGTGTATTTTCTGTTGGAACTGCAGGCACTAGTTGTGGTGCTGGTGTTCGAATGGTGTCGCTTGTAGGCAGTGCGATGTCGAACATGTTGGGATAGAACTTCGGACAAGCCTCGTTGGCACCCAATGTTCCAGGCATCATTAGGTTCACTGCATCCTCTACTGCTGTACTCCTTGAAGGTGCAGATACACCTCTCATGCACCTCTTCTCCTACCCTTGCTCGGAATCGGCGATGCCGATCACTGGTAGGTGTTCCCGTGTGGGAGGTGCTGACCCACTATTACATCGTCTAAATAGGCGAGAGTAAATTCACATATTAGATCGTCTAGCACATGCAACTTCATCGCTTGGAAAGTTGCAGAAGCACACTTCAAGTCAAATGGCATAGAGCAAAATTGGTGATGTGTCTCATCAGGTGCAGTGAAAGCTGTTTTCTCTCTATCCTCCAATTTTTCGGGGATTTGCCAGTAGCCGATTTTTAGATCCAATGATATCAGAATTTTTGCTCTTCCTAATTATTGCACAGCGTCCTTGACGCTTGTGTATGGTGGTAATGCACTGCTTGTTACTTTGTTATTGGCCTAAAATCGATGCAGAAGTGCTATCGTCCATATGTTTTGGGTGCAAGAGTGATCACAGAATTAAATTGACTACGGTTTGGTTCAATTGCACCACACGTGAGCATTTCCTTTATTTGTTCTTTAATAATTTTAGATTGATGCTGCATGTAGCTGCGTGGTGTGGTTTAGATGGGACCTTCTCGTGTCAATGATATTGCGTGTTTCGCTACGGTGGTACGCCTGAGTGCATCGCATTATGCAAACACTTCTTTACTTTCGTTCAGTACTCTCTGAATAGCGGCCTGGTGTTGTGGTGGTATCTGATGATTAAACTAAGCAAGCTGCACCCCCGGGGTGTTATCTATGACACATTGGTCAATATTTTACACAGTATGCCTTTCATTTGCACCAAAGTGAATTTGCTTTGCGGTAGGCTGGATAATAGTGTTTTGTTCACTTAGCCAGGGCACACCTAATATTGCTTTTTCAGTAATATCTGCCGTAATTAGTGATGTGGTGATAGTTTCTAAAGCGTATATCCTAACAGTTAGTGGTGCTTGCTCTTCTGCACTATTGCTTTCTTGCCCAGTGGCCAGTCTGATTCCATGCTTTGTGGGGGTTACATCGGATCTGTTGACTAATTGCGGTTACAAGAAATTGTGTAAAGCGGCCATGCCTATCAACACGTGACATCGTTTATTGTTGACAAACATAAGTTTGCAGATAAATTGTGCCAGTGCTATACTCACCTGATTTACTAAGGCATGCCTGGGTGTTAAGTCGGGTTGTTTTTTTGACAGGACCAGGGCGTCAGAAGCATCGGGCCTCCTTACCCCTGCTTCCTGTTTCCCTGCTGGTTGGCTGCAATGCCTTGATATCCCTCAAGGTGCTGGTAGTTGGGGCACTGGCTGTGCCAATGATAGGCCTCTGCTGGCCTGCAGTAGCGACAAAGATGCTGTGGCTTCCCTGTGCTCTCCAATTTGACATCTTGACCTGCCAGAACATGTGCGACACAGTTTTGTTTACTATACCCGACACTCCACTCACTGTTGATGTGACTGCTTATATTGGAAAATTTTGAGGTTGATTGGGGGAATTGTGGTTTGTTGTAAGTTTTTGGTGGTACACTGTATTTTGCACTATCTTATTACAGCCCGTGCCACCATCATGTGGCATCGTTCTCGCGGCGAGGTTGGCATTGATTCTGTTCCTGTATTATGGCAGCTCTCGTCATCTCTTCTACGGTGCTGTTTAGCAGCGGAACTATTGCTGTGCGGTATTCTGGTAGGACCGTTTTCACTAGTACCTCCATCATTTACCGCTCAGGCAGAGGCGAGTGACAGCGCCGTACCAGGTGCACTTTGCATGTGATTAGTGTGGTGAGAGGCTCGCCAGGTTTCTGGGCTTGTAGTGTCAGCTTTCTTTGTGCTTGCAGTGATGAGAATGCACCTCCGAACCAGCACTGAAAGCCGTAGATGAACTCTTGCCATGATTGTCCGTAATGATTTAGTGAATTTCACCAGAATTTTGCTTCACTTTGCAATAGGGCTCCCACACATCCTGCCCATTCCTCTTCCTATATGCTATATCTCTGTAGACGTGCAGTACAGTCCCTGAGAAATGCCTGTGAGTCTTCTGTTGGTACTCTTGCAAAAGCAGGCAACATTTGAAATCAGTTTGGTGTCTTTTTGCAGTCTGGTTCCTGCTATTGTTTACTCCAGTTGGTTGTCATCACTGCTTGTGGTGTGCTGAATTGTCTCCAATTTTGTTCCATTGGTGCTTCGGTATGATTCATTGGTATAGGTGTCACTGGAATTGTGATTGAATATGGAGTAATCAAAGGCGGGATATGCTGTGGAATTATTTTGTTCGGGTAGAATGCTGGTAATATCTGTGGATAAGGTGTGATCGGTATCAGTGGTTGAGGTGCTGAGGTTAGGGTGGGTTGTTGTGGAACAGGCTCTACCTCCTCTTTGCTCGCACTGTCAACTGCCATGTGCATTTTGTTTACATGCTTCTGCTGCTCCATACCCTGCTGTGCTTCACAGTATTCACCCAAAATTCCTATTCCCTGAACCATTGCTCTCTCTCGTACTGGCTGACACTTATCATGCACTGATGCTTTACAACTGCGGCATTTGTAACTTTCTCCCCTTGATTTTCCCGTGCATGTGGTCCATGAACACACCGTGACATGCCTTTTGAACTCAGTGAAAAGTGCCTCCTAGTTGAACGGTGCTGTTTCTTTTGGTTGCAAGTTTTCATTACAGTTTTTAGAAATGTACTTCTCTACGGTTTCATTTTCAGCCTCCCTTTCATTGAGACATTCGCAGTGGCACTGTATTTCACACTGCATACAGCAAGAGTCTGTGTATTCTGTCCCATGCATAGCAGACTGCTGCACTAATTTTATTCTGCTAGTGCAGTAAAATTTTCTTGATTTTTCTTTTGATTTTTATTGTCCGAAATTTTTTTATCCCCTGTTTGATTTCACTTTCTCGAGTATCCGCAATGTGGTAGATCACTGGACTGGACTGTCAGCGACAGCAGCAGTTGTCGTGGTTGTATTCAAATTTATACCAGAATTCCTGCAGTCTAAGTATCAAACAATGTGGGCAGAGTAGTGTCAGTGCACTGTAATCTGGCTGGCCAGCCATGGGTTATTCCGATATAAACCTCGCAGAAGCACGGCACAGTTGGAGTGCGGCTGGACCACGGTAGTACTGCATGCAGTACAGGGGTCAATGTATGGCGGGCGCACATCTGACTACTGGCGTGCGGTGAGCAAATGGCATGGGAGGGAGGAGAGTCTTTCTTTTCTCCTTCCCACCATTCTCCCTTGTCTTTTCCTCCTTCATGTGGAGTGGGTGGATAGGGATGGTTGGTGATGCATGTGCAGCCCCTTTGTCTTGTTGGCATGCCGGGATGACGTGGCTGATGTAACAGGGCTCCAAAATGATCGCTCAGTTGACCACGTGCTCGCTCTTCCTCAGTGTTGGTGTGTACTCACTGCTTTTGCCCGCACTTTTTCCTCTGACCACGTGCTCGCCTTTCCGATGTATTGCAGGCATCTGGAAGGCGTCCCGATCCTGTAGGCATGCAACTGTTGTCCCAGTTGACTTCCTTGTTGCGGGTAGCAGGAAATCAATGAGAAAAATGTTCAGCATGAACATTTGAGAAATTGTGAAATTAGCAGGAAAATTTTGTGGTGCAATTTTGTGATATTTTGATGTTCAGGAGATGAATAATGAAGGATAGACCACAAAATTGGACGACATTTGATGACGTTCAAGTGTTCAGAATGAAATTAACTTAGGACAGTGGATGATGGTACAGTGTTCAGAGTGAAAATTATTTTGGAATGAGGTATATTAACCGGGCACCAGGCAATATCCAGACCTAGTGCTGTTGAAGTGGTAGAGTAGACTCTTCTTCACTCAGGGCCGTGTGCCCGACGAGTAAAGGCAGCTATCCTTCAGTGATCTGCATCTCTCCTCATGCTGTAGATTGATGAACTATATAGTGTGCTACACAGTAAATTATTTGATATATTCATACACCTATGCTATTGTGCACTGTAATACTTGGCAAACAAAATCCGAAAGTCATAACACACATGTGGGTTGGCAGGAAATTAGAAGGGCCTGTCCCTGAAATGCCTTGCAGCTTGCCTTAAATAATAGCACTTGGTTCACGTAATGCCATTTATTTAGGTGCTTGACTACAATGCCTCTAGGGCAACACTTTACATGAAATAGGCCGGGCTTTACCGGACAGCAACGGTTAAGCGGAAAAATAGTGCGAAGGCCTGTGCGTGACTTTAGTGCAGGTTAAACTCCTCCAGGCGATGAAAACCTGGAGAATGTGAGCGACGGTGTCCCAGGCAGCTTGAGAAAAAGGTTCCTGTTAAACTATGATACTAGTGTGGTGAAAAATGACTAGTACAGTTTATGAACGCCACCGGGCATGGAGCCGAAGGTATGCGACCTGCCTCTCGAAGTACTCAACATTTACTGTCGTTCCAACATGACGCATTCGCCGGGGTTGCCACTACAGTGCACTACATGGAACTACTTTCTGTCACCTTGCACTCTGCACAACTATGCTAACTCTACAACACTTGCAATAACACTCTTAAATATTCTCTAGCATGTCAACTAAACATAATACACTGCAAAACAAGTGGGATGTTGTGTGGATGATAACACATGAATTAAATACACATCTAAAATATTGCAATAATATTGGATAATAACTTTAGGGCTTTGAAAATACACTTATGGGTGTTCCTTTCCTTACACGTTTCTGTTGTCATCTCCCTAGCCTTTTCTATGTAATATTTAGGATAATAAATGTATGTGGTAATTTTTCCTGTATATCTTCGTGGTTGTGCATGTGGCCACATGGCTACTGTCCTGCTCTCTGATGCGTTGCACCTTCTGGTCACTGACGTGCTACCCTTTGTGGTAAAGTGTGGTTCTCTGCTGCAGATGCGGGGACAATGGACAAACGGTCTAAGGGCTGGAAACTCAGCTCATGTCACTGTGTTAGTGTCACATGTGTTATTGGTACATGTAAAGTAATGACACAATTCCTACTGACAGTTCTAGTGGCCAGAGTGCCACCCTGTGAGTGTTATGTGTTTGTTTATTAATTTCCTCATGATCATGTATTCTCACATGTAAGTACCAAGGCAAAAGCCGCCCCAGAGTCATGTTAGGTTAAGAATGTTTTGTTACTTTTGATGCTCATTTGGCAAGAAGCCACGAGTTTTATCCTAAAAATATTTTACATGCCTTTTATGTGTAATTGTTCATGCCAGATTGTTCTGCCCTGAAAATTAAGTGTAATAGTATAATAAGTTGAAATTGGGAACATTTCTGTTAGCAGTGTGCCAACCACTACAAAAGTGGGACATTTAGAAGTTGTTATGTTGTTAATATGGTAAACTGCACGACAGCGGCCAAATACTGATAATTATTTTCGTAATAGGTGTATTTAATAATTATTGTATCTGCATATCCTTCAGAATTTAATGTAAACTTGTGTCATATCATTCCACTGCATATTTTTCATAAATATGAGAGTCATGTAACATTCGGCTGCAGCTGTGACCAATTACAGGGCCTCACACCCGCTGCCATAACAATAGCTTCTTGGACGTGTAGCGAGGCAGCCGCCTGTCCGCACCGCTCCGGGCCTTCACTGTTTATCGACCACTCATGTAATTCTGTTTGCTGCCAAGTTTAGTATATTGGAACCTTGTATTTTTTTGCTCGCCTGGAGCGAGGGCTGTCTTGCACCCCGGTCCGTTTTTTCATGGCCAGGGGCTTAACTTTCGCACCTATAATCATATAAGCCTCGTTAAATTTTTTTGCATTTTCAGTGGTCGCCCACTTCAATGACGAATAACAAATATATGTGCTCCATGTGGGGATCGAGAGTTAAATAGATAACGTATGATGAGTATTCTCCAGCGTCTTATTCACTGACAGTCGCTGACAGCTAACTCGTAAGTTTCAAAAGTATTATCATTCGCAAATGGCATGGGGAAAGCCAGAATAGCCCCTCGGGAGTGGAATGGCGTACGAGGGAGACCGATATCCCTCGCTAGTCAAGGCATTCATGGCTATACTTCTGTAAGTTCATCGGCACATAACCTGCAAAACGTGAGCCACTGGGGGAAAGACAACATGCCGTCGACCGAAAGACCCTGAGGTGTCCAACAATCTCGTGCTCTATTACTTATTGAGCACTGGCGCCCACCAGAGAACTTCAAATTTAGTATTACCTGTCCACATAACCTTTATCCCCCCATGGTCCAGCCTAGGCTAAGAGTCGGTATGCTTAGAGGTACTCCTTAAATAAGTTTTTGTCAACAATCTAAGGCGACTGAACTGCAAGCACTTGATTCGTTAAATTTGCATATACACCAACTATTTTACTCTGTATGTCCTTCAGCAGAATGCAACTTGCTTCTAAGGATCGACACACATCGATAGCCTTATCAAGTGTTAAATCATCTCCCATATGAAGAAGTTTTCTTTGCATTGCCGCATTGCTGATTCCTGCCACTAGTATATAACGGCACAATAAACTTTCTTGTTTGCCGAATTCATACAAATGCGTCAGATTTTTCACATCTGCAACAAACTGTTCTACTAGCATTCCTTCTGGTTGTCTCAAGATTAGAAAATGGAAATGGCGATACATGCAATACTTGTATCTTGAAATTGTATCTTGTATCTTGTGCTTCAGCCTCAGCGAGGTAAAATTAATTGTAGATCTCAATGCCCTTGTCGCCGATTGCATTCAATAACAGTGTCACTTCTGGGATTTCGGATTCATAATTAATTTTCAGTATTTTAAGTTACAAACTATTTGAATTTTTTATTTCCGAAATTTCCAATTTTGGTTTAAAAGAAATTTGCTTACTAGAGTATCATGAGCCAAAAATAAAGAACAGAAAGACCCTATACCTTACTGCCACCATGTTAGATTTGTAAAATTATCGAGAATGCATAGTTCAACTCAATTTTATTACACGACAGCAACTTCATGTAGCCACCATATCTGTCATACACATCAACCGAATGCAACATATCTGTCAGTTGCCAACACAACATATTTAGAAACGTATCTTACAGTATCTTCTTTTTGTTACATATTATGATCCAGAGTCAAATGCTTTAGCGAGTTCTCATTTGTCTATTCTATCACTACAAGGTGACTCTACAGGAAGGAACATGTAAACAGAGCTTTAATCTTTGCAAGTGCCTTTTGCAAATTGTGTTGCTTTTTGTTCTGATAATGCAGCCACTATGACAGGTCGTAAGCTTGGTGCCACATCATTTTTGAAAAAGAACCAACATGACTTCATCACAATTGGCTGCATTTACAATTTGATTAACCTGCAGAAATAGCAAGTTATAGCATTCAACTTAAAATAGGTTAAGTGATTGTAGACATTTACTACTTCCTTGGCAGAAATGCGAAAAGGAAAGACAGGCTTCAGAAATTTTAAGAACTTCATAACAAGGAAATTAAAAAATTCCGAAGCATGTTTGCACAAGGTGTCTTTCTTTAGACATAAGACTAGCAAGGATTGTTGATCAGTGGGTTCCCCGTCTGAGTTTATTAAGGAAGAAGTTGTAGTCGAAAAATGTCACTCTTCTTTACAGTCTTGCACAATTCCTGTGAAGAAACATGAATGCAGTGATAGCAATTCACGTCAAATTGAGAAAACTGTTGGCAAAAGGAAATCGGATTACATGGTGCTGCGGTACCATCGCTGTTGTGGACAGATTAAAAGTGCCAATTCTTGTGTCTAACCAAACAGTAATGTGCTTTGCCAATTGTCAGGACTTTCTCATTTTGTGTATGCTGTTATCCATAGAGTTTTTATTTTGTTGTTATTATGAAGTTAGAAGTTTGAAAGTTGTTGTGTAAGGCAGTGGTTACACGAGTGCTGTTAAACACATTCAGCCATGTCTGAACAAGTTGAAAAACAGAACGTGTTTCTACAGTTACACACCCAAAGCAGAATGAAATCACGGAAATTCTAACCTCAACAAACATGGAACTTAAAATATACGATATTTCATTATAATAGCCTCCAAAATTTATCACAATTGATCCTTTTAATTCTTATGAAACCTACACTTTCACTGTAATGCTATATGGATGGGTATTAGTACATTCAACCTTAAACTTAAATTTATTCAACAAGTGCAAAAATTACCACCAAATTCAGCAATACTTATTACACTGCTTATTTACATCGAATCGGCCAATAGGAGCGAAGCAGAGAAGAGAAGTCGTTCGAAACGACTTATGAAAACTGTTCATTTTGAACAAGAAACAACTGCTATCGGAACTCGTTCGAAGGTAATGTAACCTCTTCAATAGCTGATCTTGTTTAAGTGAAGTAGTTCTGCATCCCGTGTAACTGTGGCCTAATTCTAGGAATTATACAGTATTGTGGACAACTATTTTGAATGTCTGTGTGTTTAAGTTGTACACCATAATTGTCGACCTTTTTTAATTCGTCGGGTAGACGATTAGAGACAATTTCGCGACAGTGATAGGACAGTATAGTGCGCAACATGGGACTGAAAACAGCTGTAAAGATAAGAAGCGGGCTGTGATGCTATCATCGTTCACCAAAATTTTCAATACGGCTAATCAGTTGCTACACACAGGATCTGAGGGTGAGATCGACCTAATTACTATTAAAGATAATCAAGAGCTACTGCATGGGAAGATTTCCGAACTTTTAACTCTTGATGAGTGTGTATTTGACTTGATGTCAGCGGCTGGTGTAGACAAAGATGAACTGGAAGAATAATTAAGTGGCTCAGTTGTATACAAGATGAAATATGCCACTTTGTGTGTACAAATTTCACATATTGTGTCTAGTGAGGGCAGTCCTGGGAAATGTGCAGGTGCATCGACTCGGGGCGAAAGCATGTCGAAATGGAAATACAAATTACCGAATGAGGAACTAAATAATTATGGAGGGGAACTATGAGAATAGTTGGGGTTCTATGGTCAGTTTTCTAAAATCGATGAGGACGAGGAGTTAGGTGGCACAGACAAGTTTAAGTACCTGATTGAGGCTACAATTCATGGTTCTAGGACAAGAGAAGTCACTGAAAGCTTTCCACTAATGGGGAAATATTATTGTAAAGCTGCAGAAACTTTAAAGTCCAGGTTCAGCCGCGAAGATATGTTAATAGAGGTATACCTATGTGAGCTTTTGTATCTTACCATAAGAAGTATGTCTGATTACCCACTATCTTTTTTGTATGACCAATTGGAAACTAAACTTAGAGCCCTTGAAACTTTGGGTTTCTCATCCGACAAATACACCTCCATGCTATTCCCTTTAGTGGAATCATGGCAGATTGGGGACTTGCTACGTGCTTGGCTACATAGTGGCGTGTCTCTTCATGGAGATCACATGCAAGTGAGTTTGATGGAAGGTTCCATGTGGTTCGGAAATGGAAACAACCATAGCCACTGTGGCAGGTGTTGCCAATGCTGTAATGTGTATTTTCTGCCAAGGTGCCCATTTTTCTGGGGATTGTTTTAAGGCACAATGGATGACCATTATGGAAAAATGTAAAATATAGATAAGAGCCACTGTTGTTTTGTTGGTTTACGGGGTGGCCATGTTGCGAAAAGTTGTAAAATGACATGTATTGTCTGTGGTACCAAACACACACCACTAATGTGTCCTAAGCTTGAAATGGCTAAGCCTGAGTCTCATGAGAAAACTCTTCAATATAATTAGGAGAAAGCATTAGCCAACCATTCGTCCCCTGGTACTCTGTTTCAGACACTTACTGTTAGAATTAAAGGGAAGAGAGCTGGCCGACAAATAAGTATCCTCATTGACACTGGTTCACAATGCTCTTCCATAACCAAGGAATTGTTGGCCGAATTGGGATACCAGTCAGTTGGGGAAGAAGAGCTCAGGCATGGTTTGTTTGGTGGTCGTAAGTCCAATAACGTGAATCACGAGTGGTTCCACATAAATCTTGAAAATCCAGGCAGTAACTATGAATGCGGTTTTGATGCTCTTGATCAGAATACTATATGTTGCTCTGTCCCCACAGATAAAAGGGAAGCATGTCAGAGAGCACAAAAAGATAATGGCATTAAAATCAAAGATGATAGTACTTATATATAAGTATTGGTGGGGGCTGATGTAGCTAGTTAGCTTCAGACTGGGGAAAGAATTATTTTGGAAGATGGGTTGGTTGCAGTCAATACATATCTAGGATTGTTTTAACCCTGTCCTCTTCACAGAGGCCCTTGTCTGCTCTATGGGAGCTTGATAAGTTATGTATTGGGGATCCAGAGGAACCAAGGACAAAGGAAGAGCGAGTGTCTGCAGTCAAGGAACATTTTTAAAATAACATCAGAAGAAATACGGACAACATATATGAGCTCAAGCTTCCTTGGATAGAAGGGTATCCCCCTCTCCCTACTAATCATCACACAGAAAGGAAGTGTTTTGAGAACCTTACTCAGACATTGGCCTTGTCAGATACAGATGTTATATATGCAGCAATTTTTGAAGAGTGTAAAAGAGAGGGCATAATAGAAGATGTCAAGAATTTTACCCCAAATGATGGTCATTATTTACTACATAGATCTGTGATAAAAGAACAAGGCACAATGGAGGTGAGACTGGTGTTCCATGCTTCTTGTAAGGTTGACTGGTGTTCCATGCTTCCTTAAAGGCCATCTCTTAATTACCATTTTGAGAAAGGACCAAACTTGATAGAGCCTATAGTACCCCTCCACTTACCTTGCTGTCAATAAGAAAGCATTCTTTTAAATCAGCCTTTGCGAGAAAGAGAGGGATTTTGTACTATTTCTCTTAAAGGATAAAGGAGGTCACACGATTGCTTTAAGGCACACAAGAGTAGTGTTTGATATCACTTCCAGCCCATTCCTTTTAGGGGCTGTAATTGAACATAATTTAGCCAATGCTATGCAGGATTGTGAAGTTGGCCGAATTTCCTATATGAAAGAAACCATCACTAGACCACAGAAAAGTTTTTATCTGGACAATTGAGTTACAAGTGTTAGGGAGGATGAGCTGCAGAAATTCATCGAAGAGTCTAACAGTATTTTCCGAGAGGCAAACTTTGAACTTCGGGGGTGGGAGCACACAAATCCTACTGTCACTTAAAAGTTAGTGAAATGATTCCTGTTTTAGGTCTTCTGTGGAGCAGGGGATCGGACTTACTATCCGCCAATTCAGCGATTGTTGAGATAGGGCCAGAGCCTGTGACGAAAAGGAAAATCCTTTAAGCTGAATCTTCGATTCACTCGGTTTTACTGCTCCTGTGATGTTGACTCCAAAATTATTCATTCAACAGCAAAGGAAGGACAATGCAACCTGGGATGCACAATATCCGAGATCGGTTGAAGAGAATTTCAGAGAATGGTCCAAGTCTTTCCCTTCTTTGAAGAATATAGCTATTCCTAGGTATATCACCCAAGAATGTTCCAAAAGGAGTTTGCATACCTTCTGTGATGCAAGCCAACATGCATATGCTGCAGTTGTCTTTTTAAGGTCTTAATCACAGCCTGGCATTGAAGTTAATCTCATCGCAGCAAGAGCTAGGGTTGCCCCCACCAGGAAAACAACAATTCCAAGATTGAAACTTCTGGCAGCAACTATTGCTACCAGACTAGCATTAAAGGCAGCGGGCAACCTGGGATTGATGAGCTGGATTTTCAATTTTGCAGCGATTCCACAACTGTTCTAACCTGGATACAGCGAGAAGACACTTGGGGTGTTTTCGTATATAACAGGGTGCAAGAGATCAGGAGGTTGTCTGATAATAAATCATGGTGATATGTAGCAGGAACAATGAATCCTACAGATATGGCAAGTCGAGGGTGTTCAGCTAAAGTGTTGCTTTGGTCAAAATGGTGGTACGAGCCAGAGTGGCTCAAGAGGCTCCTTCTGAGTGGCCTGTTTCTTCATGCATGATAAGTGAAGATTAAGTCAACCTAGAGGAAAGACCAGGAGTTATTCTGAGACATACTAGCTGTTGTGTTGACTACGATTGGTATTACCAATATTTATCCCAATATCTGAAGATAGTGCATTTTTTTGGGATGGATGCTGAGGTTCCTACACTATTGCCAACATCCTGAAAAGAAGAAATCCTGGTGAACTTGGTGCCAGCTGAGCTTGGCATCGCGGAAGATCACCTCATCAATCTCATTTGGAAGGAATCCTTTCATGGTGTTGCAGATGAATGTATCTCTTCCCTGATGTCTTTTAAAGATGATCATCAGGTATTATTCATTAAGACAAGGATATATGAGAGTAAAGATATATTTGAATTCAGGCACCCACCTGTTTTGCTATCAGGTCATCCTGTTGTATTGAGGCTAGTATTTAGATTTCATGTGCAGTTCAATTACGTAAGGATACAAGATCTTTTTTCTCTGCTTCGGGAAAAATTTTGGATTTTGAGAGGAAGGTGAATGTTTCTCCCAGTAATACAAAGGTGTACCACATACAGAAGATTTTCTGTTGGTAATGTCACTATTTCCAGGAGATAGGTTTCGCGATGCTGCAGTTTTCGAAGCCATTGCAGTAGACATGGCTGGTCCCCTGTCCCTTAAGGATGAGGGTAAAGTATGGATATGCATATTTACATGTGCTGTGTACAGAGCTGTGCACCTTGAGCTAGTCACTTCATTGTCATCTGAATAATTTATTCGAGTTACAAGGAGGTTCATTGCCCTCTGTGGACACTCTACAGTTATTTACAATTATAATGGAACCAACATTGTGGGCGCTAAAATTGCATTTTATATGCTTGACTGGAAGGAAATCCATTGTTTTAGTTCTTCGCGAAAGTTTTTGGAAATTCAACCCCTCAACAGCAGAAAGAGGTTAAGAGGCCAAGAATAGGTCGGAAAATTATGTTACCTGCAAGATACAAAAATGACTGAGGTCAACAATGTCTGCATTTATGATTTTCTGTTTGCATAATGTTTTGTATTTTGATTTGTTTGTTGAGTTGGGGACTTAAGAAGGATGTGACTCGTGGCTGAGCCAAAAAAAAAATGCAATAACAGCAAAAATCTTCTAGATCTACACAAAAACGCATTAAAAAACTGATTGTCCATTACACTCGACAAACAGTCAAATGGCACATGCAAAACGACGTCGTAACTCCGACGCCAAGGTTCAAGAATCCAAAATGTCACCAACAGCAGCTACAGAAGAAGTATTGTAGAGGCATTTCACAGTTAACACAATTTAAGTGGCTACAGCTATTTCCCAAACTCGTTCGCGAGTATAATTCTGCTGTATACTTTAGCATGCACGGGAAGACCGAATATTTCAAGGACGACTCCCTGCTTTAAACCATGTTATCCGAACAGAAGAGAAGGGACTCACACAAGCCTAAAGCCAAGGTCGATAACCTGGGGTTTTAATGAAGAGGCAGGGTGAAAGTGAGGGGGGTGAGGGAGTTGGGGTGACAATGAGGGTGTGTTAATGGGATGAATTGAGAGGTTTTGGTGACTCTTATCAGCCATTTCTTGAGGACTGATGAGGGTGAAATGAGGTGGACATAGAATAATGCTGGAATGTAAGGGCAGGGAAATGAGGGATTCCCGAGAAAACCAACCGACCGGCAGCATCGTCCAGCATAATTCTCATATGCAGAAACTGGTAGTTACTGGTAGAACCTGGTTAATCATGGTGAGAGGCGAGCACACAAACTGCTGCGCCACCATGATCATGGGGTGTGGGTTGGAAAAGAAGATGGTAGAGGGGGTGGGAGTGAAGGGGCAAGAGGTTGGTGGCGAGAGAGTTTGTAGGGTTGGTTGGTGAATGTGTGTTGTTTGGGGGGGGGGGCGTGAATAGGGTTGGAGGTAATCCTCTTGACTCCACAATGCAGCTGGAGTTTTCACAACTTTTGTTGATCTTCAGCTGCAGTGTGGATTCACTTAGCCACACTGTGGTACTAGCATATTTTTCTGGATTTTTGGGAAGTTTCAGATGGTTTGGGGAGGCAAAAAATGTTTTACGTCTAAATAGTGCATTTTTAAAGTCAAACAGGAGGGGAAAATGGAAAATTATGAATTGTTCTGTGGCTATCTGGCGACGAAATCCAAGATGGCGGATGGCTTTTATCTGACTCCCCAATACTTTGTCCCAAAACCATCATAACCAACCTACCCATGTCGCATACACATCTGTGGAATGGCAGAAATGCGAATGCCTATTGCAGCAAAAGGTTATCTTTGCTCTGGACTTTCGAGTCTTCACATTTACAAGCTGTTTCGGCCTGACGAAGCGACATGTTAGTCTTGCTGATGGTAGATAGCCTTACACCAGTCACAGTCATTTGCCCCTCAGGCAGATGTCAGCTGGTATGACACAACCGCGAGCCAAGCTTCCTGTAAACCTTTACAAAATAACCACACACATGGATTTCAGTCATGTAACACAGTGCTGGAACCTCTCTTTAGAAATGTCATTTTAAATCCGTTAAGACAGGTCTGAGATCAAACTCCATTCGGTATAAATGGGGGAAAAAATATACTTTAAGAAACAGGTAATTTCTTTATGCTTTTGCTTGAAACAGAGGTACTTACAAGTTAACTTAAAAATTCTTGGGTGTCATTAGCTGCAGAGTAATGTTTAATTTTTGTTCCTGTGGCAATATAATATCAAATATATGTTGTTTCTTGTGTTAACTATTACCGTCTGGTATGACTATGTTGGCGACTCTTATAAGAGGAAAATTAAGTAAATAATTTGTGTTTTTACAAAGGCGAATTCAATTCTGGAAAAATATTTTATGGTGTATTAATTTTTACACTCTGAAGATCTCGATGTTAAGAATCAGCCAAATCTCTTGAATCCTTTCTCTTTAATCTCTAAATAAGTTTAATGAAGAATTCAATACCCTGTGTTATATTTAATGTTATTTTCTATCGAAAGAAAATTTCGTCAATTAGCTGTGTGCAAGTGCCATGAGTCATATATGTGGTTTATAAACATAAAATATTATGCATATATTATACAGAAAGTTTCGTAATTTATGTTACAGACTTTGGGAGATGATTAGGCATGGATAAATAGTTAGAAATGTTGAGAATAATCTTGTCCTTACCCGAGTCGTTAAGGAGATATGCCTTAAAATAGCCAGTACATATGTATCTGGCGAATACCTAGCACTGCTTATTAACAATCAAACATAATATGTGCACATGACCCCATTCCATGCTCAACACCTTCACCAGACCTCAATTCTTTATAGTTGTTTATTTTTTGGGTCACATGAAAAGTGTGGTATACAAAACACCCATGGCGTGCAAAGGAAGCTTTATACCGCAAATTGTTACAGTCTGCAACAGCATCCAGAACATACCAGGGATGCTGGAAAGTGTGCGATAAGCCACACTCCAGTAGTGTGGGAGCTGTGTGGATGTTAGAGGCCGTCAGTTCGAACATTTTCTATAAAATAGCCAAAACGAGGTGCCTTTCTGCTAGTTGTTCCTCTCATCATTTGAGAACCACATCTCTTTAACTAATCGAGTAAAGGACAACATTTCTCTCAACTTTGCCACCTGTTTTTCCATGCTGAATCACCTACCAAAAACTGTAACTTCGGTTAAGAAACATTCTGACTCAGAATTAAATAAACAAATCATGCAGCTCTTTTACGAATTTAACGATTGCAACAAACGTAAACTACCCATTTTTAATGACATTGCACATTGGAAGTGAAGGATAGTTGTGAGACATACATGTGAAGCATACTGGCTGTGGACGAGGAAAGTACGTGAAGTGGAGGTGGTGCTGTCATTGAAGGTCGTGACAGATCCAATGTCAGACGGTGCTGTTACTGAGGGTCCTGACAGATCCGGTGGCAGGTGGTGCTGTTACTCTGTGTCCTGACAGATCCGGTGGCAGGCGGTACTGTTGCTCAGGGTCCAGACATATCCGGTGGCAGGCGGTGATATTACTGAGGGTCCTGACAGATCCGTTGGTAGGCGATACTGTTACTGAGGGTCCTAACAGATCTGGTGGCAGGCGGTACTGTAACTGTGGGTCCTGACATATCTGGTGGCAGGTGGTGCTGTTACTCTGTGTCCTGACAGATCCGTTGGCAGGCGGTGCTGTAACTGTGGGTCCTGACAGATCTGTTGGCAGGCGGTGCTGTAACTGTGGGTCCTGACAGATCCGATGGTAGGCGGTGCTGTAACTGTGGATCCTGACAGATCCGGTGGCAGGCGGTGCTGTTGCTCAGGGTCCAGACATATCCGGTGGCAGGTGGTGCTGTTACTGTGGGTCCTGAAATATATCTGGTGGCAGGTGGTGCTATTACTGTAGGTCCTGTCATATCTGGTAGCAGGTGGTGCTGTTGCTCAGGGTCAAGATATATCCGGAGGAAGGTGGTGCTGTTACTGTGGGTCCTGACATATTTGGTGGTAGGTGGTGTTATTACTGTAGGTCCTGACATATCTGGTGGCAGGTGGTGCTGTTGGTCAGGGTCCAGACATATCCGGTGGCAGGTGGTGCTGTTACTGTGGGTCCTGAAATATATCTGGTGGCAGGTGGTGCTATTACTGTAGGTCCTGACAGATCCGGTGGCAGGTGGTACTGTTGCTGTGGGTCCTGACATATCTGGTGGCAGGTGGTGCTATTACTGTAGGTCCTGACATATCTTGTGGCAGGTGGTGCTGTTACTGTGGGTCCTGACAGATCTGGTGGCAGGTAGTGCTATTACTGTAGGTCCTGACAGATCCGGTGGCAGGTGGTTCTGTTACTGTGGGTCCTGACATATCTGGTGGCAGGTGATGCTATTACTGTAGGTCCTGACAGATCCGGTGGCAAGGGGTACTGTTACTGTGGTTCCTGACATATCTGGTGGCAGGTGGTGCTATTACTGTAGGTCCTGACAGGTCCTGACATATCTGGTGGCAGGTGGTGCTATTACTGAAGGTCCTGACAGATCCGGTGGCAGGTGGTAGCTGTTACTGTGGGTCCTGACATATCTGGTGGCAGGTGATGCTATTACTGTAGGTCCTGACAGATCCGGTGGCAGGGGTACTGTTACTGTGGTTCCTGACATATCTGGTGGCAGGTGGTGCTATTACTGTAGGTCCTGACAGATCGGGTGGCAGGTGGTGATGTTTCTGTAGGTCCTGACATACCTGGTGGCATGTGGTGCTGTTACTGTGGGTCCTGACATATCTGGTGGCACGTGGTGCTCTTACTGTAGGTCCGGACAGATCCGTTGGCAGTCGGTACTGTTACTGTGGGTCCTGACGTATCTTGTGGCAGGTGGTGCTGTTACTGTGGGTCCTGACATATCTGGTGGCAGGTGGTGCTATTACTGTAGGTCCTGACAGATCCGTTGGCAGGCGGTACTGTTACTGTGGCTCCTTACATATCTGGTTGCGGTGGCGCTATTACTGTAGGTCGTGTCAGATCCGGTGGCAGGTGGTACTGTTGCTGTGGGTCCTGTCATATCTGGTGGCAAGTGGTGCTATTACTCTAGGTCCTGTCATATCTGGTGGCAGGTGGTACTGTTGCTCAGTGGCCAGACATATCCGGTGGCAGTCGGTGATATTACTGATTGTCCTGACAGATCCGGTGGCACGTGGTGCTATTACTGTAGGTTCTGACAGATCCGGTGGCAGGTGGTGCTGTTACTGTGTGTCCTGACAGATCTGGTGGCAGGCGGTGCTGTTGCTCAGGGTCCAGACATATCCCGGTGGCAGGTGGTGCTGTACCTGTAGGTCCTGACAGATCCAGTGGCAGGTGGTGCTGTTACTGTGGGTCCTGACAGATCCGGTGGCAGGCGCTGCTGTTACTAGGGTCCAGACATATCCGGTGGCAGGTGGGGCTGTTACTGTAGTCCTGACAGATCCGTTGGCAGGTGGTGCTGTTACTGTGGGTCCTGACAGATCCGGTGGAGGTGGTGATGTAACTGTGGGTCCTGACAGATCCGTTGGCAGGCGGTGCTGTTGCTCAGGGTCCAGACATATGGTGGCCAGGTGGTGCTTAGTGTAGTCCTGCAGATCGGTGGCAGGTGATGCTGTTCTTGGTCCTGAATATCTGTGGCAGGTGGTGCTATTACTGTAGGTTTTGACATATCTGGTGGCAGGTGGTGCTGTTGCTCAGGGTCCAGACATATCCGGTGGCAGGTGGTGCTGTTACTGTGGGTCCTGACATATTTGGTGGCAGGTGGTGTTTATTACTGTATGTCCTGACATATCCGGTGGCAGATGGTGCTGTTGCTCAGGGTCCTGACATATCCGGTGGCAGGTGGTGCTGTTACTGTGGGTCCTGAAATATATCTGGTGGCAGGTGGTGCTATTACTGTAGGTCCTGTCATATCTGGTGGCAAGTGGTACTGTTACTGTGGTCCTGACATACCTGGTTGCAGGTGGTGCTGTTACTGTAGGTCCTGACATATCTGGTGGCAGGTGGTACTGTTACTGTGGGTCCTGACATATCTGGTGGCATTTGGTGCTGTTACTGTGGGTCCTGACATATCTGGTGGCAGGTGGTGCTATTACTGTAGGTCCTGACAGATTCGGTGGCAGGCGGTACTGTTACTGTGGGTCCAGACATATCTGGTGGCTGGTGGTGCTATTACTGTAAGTCCTGACAGATCCGGTGGCAGGTGGTGCTGTTACTGTGGGTCCTGACATACCTGGTGGAAGGTGGTGCTGTTACTGTGGGTCCTGACATATCTGGTGGCAGGTGGTGCTATTACTGAGGGTCCGGACAGATCTGTTGACAGGCGGTACTGTTGCTGTGGGTCCTGACGTATCTGGTGGCAGGTGGTGCTATTACTGTAGGTCCTGACATATCTGGTGGCAGGTGGTGCTGTTACTGTGGGTCCTGACAGATCTGGTGGCAGGTGGTGCTATTACTGTAGGTCCTGACAGATCCGGTGGCAGGTGGTACTGTTACTGTGGGTCCTGACATATCTGGTTGCAGGTGGTGCTATTACTGTAGGTCCTGACAGATCCGGTGGCAGGTGGTACTGTTACTGTGGGTCCTGACATATCTGGTGGCAGGTGGTGCTATTACTGTCGGTCCTGACAGATAAGGTGGCATGTGGTACTGTTACTGTGGGTCCTGACATATCTGGTGGCAGGTGGTGCTATTACTGTAGGTCCTGATAAATCCGGTGGCAGGTGGTACTGTTACTGTGGGTCCTTAAATATATCTGGTGGCAGGTAGTGCTTTTACTGTAGGTCCGGACAGATCCGTTGACAGGCGGTACTGTTACTGTGGGTCCTGACGTATCTGGTGGCAGGTGGTGCTATTACTGTAGGTCCTGACAGATCCGGTGGCAGGTGGTGCTGTTACTGTGGGTCCTGACATACCTGGTGGCAGGTGGTGCTGTTACTGTGTGTCCTGACATATGTGGTGGCAGTGGTGCTAGGTCCGGACAGATCTGTTCACAGGCGGTACTGTTACTCTGGGTCCTGACGTATCTGGTGGCAGGTGGTACTATTACTGTAGGTCCTGACAGATCCGGTGGCAGGTGGTGCTGTTACTGTGGGTCCTGACATATCTGGTGGCAGGTGGTACTATTACTGTAGGTCCGGACAGATCTGTTGACAGGCGGTACTGTTACTGTGGGTCCTGACGTATCTGGTGGCTGGTGGTGCTTTTACTGTAGGTCCTGAAAGATCCAGTGGCAGGTGGTGCTGTTACTGTGGGTCCTGTCATACCTGGTGGCAGGTGGTACTGTTACTGTGGGTCCTGACATATCTGGTGGCAGGTGGTTCTATTACTGTATATCCGGACAGATCTGTTGACAGGCGGTACTGTTACTGTGGGCCCTGACGTATCTGGTGGCTGGTGGTGCTATTACTGTAGGTCCTGAAAGATCCGGTGTCAGGTGTTGCTGTTACTGTGGGTCCTGACAGATCCTGGAGCAGGCTCTGGAGCAGCACTTCTGTGCGTGCTTGCAATCTGAGTCCGAGCTTCACTCGCGGCGGCAGTAGTCGTAGAACTGCACAGGTCCGCACTGGCCTGGCTTCTCCAGTGCCGTAGCCCTACTAGTGACCAGCGCACACAGTATCAGAACCAACATTACCCTGTCGCACATGATGTAGAACTGTGAGTAGTGTGACTCACCTTCAGCAGCAAGCATGTGCCGGTCAACCTGCTGGCAAGGTAACACGTCTGCTGCCTACGATAACACTGCCACTTTGTCTGCCACACAATCCGGAGACATTGCACAACTACCCAGTCTTTCTTCACGTGTGTGGTGTCGGTGAAGGACTCATGCACACTGTAAAATGTTATATTTTTTCATGTTCGATTTGACGAGAATTTGGACAAAAAATTATGGAAACTGACATTGAACTATACAGATAAGTTCTTTGGTTTTTTTTTTTTTTTCGCCTGAAGAGACGACCTGCTTACAGAAAAGTTAATATGCAGAAATATTTAGAAATATTATTTATTTATTTATTAGACACATAAACAGGTCTAAAACAGAACTGGGATTTACTATTAATGTTATCAGTAATATTGCAAGTGTTTGAAGTAACTCTTTGGAGTTTCGTCGAATGTGCAAATAGTAAATTGTAATTTAAACGATCATATAATTCGTACTGAAAGCGAATTATAGTAATGGAACATTATAAACTAGAAATAAATATTTGGCATTAAAAGTGAGAGATTTTAATTTCCATTTGCCTCCAGAAAAAAAAAATAAACCGAAATATTTTATCTAAGCTTAAAGCACGTGTTTATCTTTTCAAAAATGATGGAAGAATACACAGTTGGAATTCTATGCTACTTTCGAAAGTGGATATGACAGTTCATTAATTTATATTTAAACCTAATTGTACTGGAGGCAGTTAGTTCGGTAGAGTTTGAGGTGATTTTATTCTTGCCCCCCTTTTTACATTAAAATTTTTCTTCAAAATGCTTTCAATTTTCATTTAATTAAATTCATTTAATGCTGCATGACGTCATAAAAACCTCACATTGGCAGCTATTTTCTCTTTAGATTTCTTGAATGTCTCGTTTCCATTAAAGACCTTCGATTAGAACTTGTTCTATACTTTCTTGAATCCAAAACTTCTATCCCCGTTCACAGCTTTACTGACAACATTAATGAAAGTAAATCACATATTATAGAGTTGCGAGGAAGTAAATCACATATTATAGAGTTGCGAGGAAGTAAATCACATATTATATAGTTGCGAGGAAGAAAATCACATACTATAGAGTTGCGAGGAAGTAAATCAAATATTATAGAGTTGCGAGGAAGTAAATCACATATTATAGAGGTGCGAGGAAGTAAATCACATATTATAGAGTTGCGAGGAAGAAAATCACATATTATAGAGTTGCGAGGAAGAAAATCACATATTATAGAGTTGCGAGGAAGTAAATCAAATATTATAGAGTTGCGAGGAAGTAAATCACATATTATAGAGTTGCGAGGAAGAAAATCACATATTATAGAGTTGCGAGGAAGAAAATTTGCTGTGGTTTAATCCGTTATTTTAGTGTTGTGCATAAGTTGTAGATACCTCTAAAAATTCTATTGTGTTATTTTAAAACTGGTTTAATTAAACAGTTTGATAAATTTTTATGAACACTTGAAAGCTTATTGAACGCAGTTCATTGAAAGGCAAATAAAGTGAATTTTATTTCAGTAAATTGGATTCAAGTAATTGAATCCAATGAACATTTGATCGTGTGAAATGGTCGTTTGTCCAAGGTGACGCTCTTTAACGACTGCTATGTACAGGCAGCGTTTGTAAGACATAGAGTCAATAATTTTAATTGCAGCTCACTTTGTGACAAGCTGGGGTGACTTTTTTGACACAAAAATCACATTTGCGTGTCCTCCTATTTCAGTACGTTTTTTTTTTCTTCAGATATTCAGTGGTGTAAATTGAACCACTGAGCATTACAAAAAGCCTCGTTTGAATGGAAGGGAATTTAAAACAGTAAAAATTCCGTGTTACAAGGTAAGCTCCCCCCCCCCCCCCCCCCCCGACCGTCCTTCCGCAAGACAAAGTCACCACTGCTTATGGTATGCAAAGAGTACTTGTTTATGTGACAACCCCATGTTGCGTTGAATAAAATTTAATTGAATGCAGGGAACTGGCATAGTTTACTATCGTACACGTCCCTTCAGAATAAATGGGCGATGGAAAAAGTTAAAGTCCTTTTCAGCAATCTTCAGCTTTAGACACGATATATCGCCTTGGCTCTTAGGCAACCAGTTAAAAAAACTATCCGGCCAATCGTTCAGCATTTGAACTGCACCAGGAATCTCTTTAACTTCTATTGGAGCATCATTCTGACATCGGCTTCTCCAAGTGAAAATAACGCCTTTAATTGGATGAAGCAACTCGTCCTGCGATTTATGGAGTTAATGTAAAACGTTATATCTCGCATAAACACCACACTGGAAGTCCGTGTCTCACGCGCAAGCAGGAAACACTTAGGGGAATAAACAACCAATTATAAAGGCGAGCTGAGCTACAGTGTTGTGCAACATAGCTTGTCGTGAAAGATTTTAACGGAATTACCTCATATGAATGTTCGTGAGTCGTGCAAGCAGGTAACTCTTAGCAGAAAGAAAACCAATCATAAAAGCGAACTGAGCTACAGTGTTGTGCAATATAGTTTGTCTCGAGGTATGTACGCGTATGTAAAAGTATGTGAAATTACTATAATTACAGATAAATGTAAAAATGAAATGCATAATTCCTCTGTTAATAATTCAAATAAACCCTATTCTATGCGAGATGTTAAGTAGTTCTAATATTTGTATTTTATTATCGATACACAGAAATGAATTTCCTGCTGTCGTACGCATATGCGAAAACGAAATATCACACTTCAGTGGAATATATGCCTATATTTATCAGTAAATAAAACCACTGTACATTAACGAAACAATCGGCGCATGTTGCAGATGTAATTATTGTATGCGCACATCAAGAATGTTTCTCTTGCAAACTAGATGCTGCCTGCATGAAAAGCCACGTCTTATTTAACCGGGCCAATTTCCACGCTGCCAAATCAAATCCTTACGTAGGGTTTGTATTAACTACTGTAACCGGCAGACGTCTGTGGAAGTTGATAGACTTGGGGGGGGGGGGGGATGCCCACGCAGGTCTGGCCGTACTATAGGCTATTCCACAAACATCAATTACGGCTGGCTCAGGTATACGTAAGGCAATGGAGGACGAAGGACGTTCGCAGAGGTACAGGACATTTATCCTCAGTGTTACGAAATTGCACTTGAGCATGATATTTATATAAAACCACACATCATAAAAATATTATGCAACTGGAATACTATATAGTTTTTAACACTCGGTGCAATTTCGCGTGAATAATTTTACACACAGTTTATCAAAGTATAACAAAACAGTAATTTCAGGCCAGTGCTTTTCTTTTGAAACTATAGAAAAGGTTTTATATCTTTATTTGCACAAAGTCGCGAAAATTAGTGTTTTTACTCATAGTAGGCTGACCGCACTATAAATAATGCATAGCCTGCATACAGTGTTTATAAAACGAGAAATAAAATAATAAAATTACAATTTACATCATAATGTTCATCTACTTCACAAATTACACCCAATTAATATATGTGTAAGCATTCTTGCCTTGCTAAACGGTAGTTTATGTGAAATTGTGGTCTACATACGACTGGATGTTCAAATTAAAAAGTTCACGAAAATGACAGTAAACATTTATAGTTGATATAAAAAGGTGTTAATTATCTTGTCGGTTTATGTATTGTTTCTAGAATTCTGATTCACGTGCAAAATTAATGCCACCTGTACAGATGTTTTTTCCAAATAATGCTGGCTTCAGCAGATGGTGTAACCAATCTAAAAATATTACTGTAGAATTTATGATACAGTTATTTGTACTAACTTAACAGACCGTAATAAACATTTGTATATAATTTATGCCAGTAAATGTTATTTCAAATGCAATGTTCATTAAGAGAAAATATTTTCCCAATTATGAAACAAAGAATGGGCAAATGTGTAATCCTATTTGAAAAGCATTAAAAACTAAAACATTAACATTTAAAAATGATATGCTTGTCAAATTACTAGACAAACAGATTCGAAACTAACGCTATCGTTGTTGTAATAAGTAAGTTAGTGTTGTTGTTGTTGAAGTAAAGGCCATATGTATTTGTTGTTGTTGAAGTAAAGGCCATATGTATTTGTTCAAGAAGTTGTAGGTTCGATTTCTAGTTGGAGCATATATATTTAAATATAATATAAAATATAATCTTTGTATTATATTTGTGGTACAATTAAATTTATGTTTGAATGTACGTTATATATTAATTTTGATTCTCTATTTACAAATGTGACTGAATTACAAGCTTGACTGCAATGTTAAATATCTATACATTGCAACCCCGCTTAGCAGGTTATTACAAGAAAAGGCACGTATGCTTTCGGTTACCAGTTTTCAAGGTTTTACTTGTAAAAATTCCATAAAATGCACACACATTTCCAGACAGCACTAATGTTTATATTCCGTGACAACTTTTTTATTGTAGTTCTTCTATTGGAAGTGACATTTCTCATGAAATGTTGATTCCTACGGACAAGCATAAATCACACCCTCGCTCTACCCGGGTTTCGAAACCTGGACCACCCACGCACAACGCTCAACCAACTGCGCCACAGGGGGCAGTGAATAGGTCAACTGGAACACTGTCAGTGGTTATAAGAAGTTATTTTAAGTGAACAAAAAACAGCTTATTTAATTGGAGATAATTTCTGAGTTACAATTTAAGCAATATATTAATTAATTGTTTCACATTGTACCTATAATTCACTGCCACGTTGGTTGGTATTCGCTTGTCTATGTTTGCGCTAAATTAAATGCAGAAACTGCAGGCAAAGTTTTGAACATTGTTTTAAAATATTTATAGTTGAGCTCGACCTTCATACATCACTCTTTCATTTGGAATAAAAAATTTAAAATACAGATATATCTTTATTCTTTTCTCAGTTCTATTTTGTGTTATTGTCTAGCAGTGATTGTACTAAATATTACTTTATCATTTAATATTACATTATTATAATTTAAAATGTTTTAAATTTATTATTCATTATTAGAATAAATTTATTCGCTGCCTGTATTGTGATTGATGATTTCGACAAGATACACACTTCAAGAATTCTATGTCACTAAAAATATCGTGTCAACTATATGAATATGTTACGATATTACATTCGGCATTGGTTAGGTAGATAACAGCTCTGTACGAATTTGTATGTTATTATTTGCATGATTTGTGGATTTTTAGAAGTAAAACTGCTATGCTGTAAAATGTGTTCAAATTGGCTTAGCATTATGCTGTCTCAAGCCCCTAAATGTTTGCAAATTTTGTGAGCAAATATTGTCTTGAGTAATGTATTCCCATTGCGGTATTTCTTATTCCGTGCCGTAAACCTTCAGATCAAATATTTATATCCTCCACTCACCCCCATTTTAATGGTAAAAGATATGGTGAAAATGTGGAGAGGAACAAGTAATCTGTTGATGCATCAAACCACAGAAAGTATTACACCTCATCGTTGTTACTTTTATATAACAGGATTTTAATTCGATACTATTTCATATTTGAACAAAAAAATTGCACTCAATAATAAAAAAAAGCAATTGAAAACTGTCGAACAATGCACACAGAAGGTAAAGAAATCCTCCAGCACACGCTGTCACAAGAGCACTGCTACCTGTTGTGGCCAGTAAAAAATCTTTGTGTCCGATTTTGCATTTACTGTTACTCAAGACAAAATACTGAATGTTTTTATGTGTGCACGAATACTGCCGGGACGCAGTCTTGCCGCTCAGTTAGGAACCGGACCGTGCCTAGCCGCAGTGTAGAGAGTAAAAGGGGACTCGCATGCACAGACGTTTGACGGTACCTGTAGATAAGTATATATTAGTAGTCACTTTGAAATACAAGCACTACATCAAATATAACCCTTATAATAGCATTACTGAGAAATTTTTCAACCGATTTGGAGTCAGTGAAAGTAATGGAAACTATAATAATGTGTATATAATTATATTTCTAATGTAGTAACCACTAAGTATTGCATTTTGATGCATATCTACAAGTAAAGCTTCGCAGGATCTAATGACTTAATTGTAGTATACAAATGGGCAATCTGAGAGGGGGCTTAAAACGGCAGACAAGGTAACTAGGCAACCACCATCTTTGATGATGTCATGTGGGAAAAATTTCCTCTCTATTCCATTTCGCCCCCAAAATTCCCCATTTTCCTTCACACCCCTAGTGGCCATCACATATCTCAACTTACTGCTCCGTCAATCCGATGGCAGGGTGTTGGGATCCTTTCACCTAGCATCCTGGCGGGTGCCGAATCTCATGCTCGGTCATTCCTTTTGGGATATGTCGACCTAACGCCGCAATGTAGTGCCAAATACAGGCATCGGTTTACATGCTCACCAGACATAAGCACACATATAAGCATAGTTGACTGTAATTTCTGAACCACATAAGATATAATTGTCAAATTCATAACACAGGCTGCACGCCTGATAATGGGAAGGGTCGCAGAGCCAAGTATACCCAGTGTCTGCTTATAAGCAAAGTTGACTGTAATTTCTGAACCATGTAAGATATAGTTGCCAAACGCCTAACATAGGCATCATCCACAATGCTGAGAAGACTTGCAGGGCCAAGTATACCACATGACTATTCATAAGCATAGTTGGCTTTAATTTACGAACTGCATAAGATATAGTTGCTAAATTCATAACATAGACATTATTCACGACGACGAAAATGGTGCCAGGGCCAAGGATACCCTATGTCTACTTATAAGCATAATTGGCTGTAATTTCCGAACCACATTAGATTTAGTTCCTAGATTCGTAACATAGACATCATCCACAAAGAAGAGAAGGGCCATAAGGACCAAGTATACCTTATGTCTACTTATAAACATAGTTGCATGTGAGTTCCAAACTGTGTAAGATATGGTTGCTGTATTCGTAAAATAGATATCTTCCACGTCAATGAGAATGGCTGCAGAGTCGAGTGTACCCTATGTCTACTTATAAGCATAGTTGGCTGTAATTTCCGAATCATGTAAGATATAGTTGCCAAATTCATAACATATGCATCACCCATACTGATGAGAAGTGTCACTGTGTCCAGTGTACCTAATGTCTACTTATAAGCATTGTTTGCTCTTATTTCAGAACTGTTCAAGATATATAGATGCATAAGACAGACTTCGCCCTCCCCCCAAAAACATAATAGATCGAGGGGTCGAGTATGCATTAAGTGTACTAGTAAGTATAATTGTTTGTAGTTTCGAAACCATTTAAGGTACAACTAACTACTTCATAATGTAGGTATCACTCCATATGACGAAAAGGATCGAGGGGTCAATTATACCTTAGGTGCAATTATAAACTTAGTTGGCTGTTATTTCATAATTATTTAATATATAGTTTCCAATTAAATAATGTTGATATCACCCCAGATTATGAAAAGAAACACGAGGTTTGGCAGGGTTCAGGGTGCCCTAGCAGGATCTGAGTGTCTTTGTGGAGGGACGAGTCTTATGCTTTCCATATGTGTGATACGGAGTGAAGCAAGCCGACGCACACAAGGCTAGAGTCGCACTGTGAATGTGTCAAGTATGTCCTATGCACACTTATGAGCATAGTTTGCTGTAATTTTCGAACTGGTCGAACATCATCGCAAGAACCTTGCAAGTCTATGCAATTCGAATGGATACCACAGTACACTGGTAGAGAAAGATAGAGAAAAGAGTGACATGTTAGAGGGGTGGAGGGGGCTCCATGGGTTGTAGACCAGCCGAATCACACATGTACTTTTCCATTATGAGAGGAATTCAAGTACTGGCTAATGGCTAACCTGTGCAATCACACAAGCATTGGGTGCTGTATGCTGTGTGCATTAAACGATGCTAAATACGACCAGGCCATCCTGGTTAGTACAACAGAACACCCTCCTTACGAACCAACTGAAACTAAACCATCACCAAGAAAGATAACACTTCTACGAGCTGAGATGAACAAATACAAAAAAAAATATTTACCAATAAATGCATGTTGCACAAGCATTAAGCACTGTATGTTTTGCTAAACAAGTAAAGTTCCATTGTAAAGTGGGGGAATGACAAGGACAACACAGCTATTATAAACTTATGCAGACAGATACATAACACGATGTAAATGAAAATAGCTATAAGTACTTACCAACCAGCATGATCACATTGCATACAAGCATCAGTGTGCTGTACGATGTGTGTGTGGGTTAAACTATGCTATACAAGACCAGGCCATCCTGATCAGTACAACAGAACAGTAAACTACTACCTTACAAACCACGACCATATTGTTGTGTTGGCTTCTTCACTCATCGTCAGCAAGTACCTTGGGTTACCATTCCAAAGCCATGATCACACAACCACCATTGCATGATAAGTGTTAGAAGAAAAATTTGCAAATATACATGCATCGAAGTATGCACATGACAGACATTGTGCGAGTAGGAGAAGAAATAAAGTAATTACTGACATAAGCCTATACACTCACAAGGCAATAAACATATCATTGCGAACCGGTGAAGTTTGCTGTAATCCTGCTTGACTCCTCTAAGCTACGAACACACTCTGCAGACAGTGTGTGGCGGGTGACAAGAAATACTTGCATGCTCCTATGCATCACCAGTCAATAAACTTGTCATCACAAATCGGCGAGGTTTTCTCATACTAATTCTGGACCCCGTCTAAGCCAGTGACACATTCGACAGACAAAGTGAAGGAATTATAGGGCAACACTGCTACACTCCGATGCAAACAGGTATAAAAATCACAATGTAGAGAAAAGTAGTTATATGTTTGTACCAACCAGCACAATCACACAAGCACTGGGTTCTATATGCTGTTTTAGTTAAACGATGGTAGACAAGACCAGACCACTCTGGCGAGTACAACAGAACGACCTCCCGAACCGACTGAAATGAAGCCATCATATTTAGAGTGCACAACACTCTAGACACTAGCAGCAGAACACATCCGACCCAACCATCGATGCGCGATCAACTAACATCGTGAGAAACGGTAAGGCAGCTCAGGTGGTCGGCCAGCAGCACAGGAAAGTCGAAGGGATGGCGCAGAACACTAGCCGAGAGGAGGAGAGAAATGTATCAGTGTTCCAGGTTGGTAGACCAGTGAAGGCCATATTCAGCCACCAAGGTCTTATGATTTTTTTAAAGTGGTGTAATAGTCTAAAAAGACTGCGATTGTTTCTGTGATATTAAAATAAAATTTCTAAAATAATTGATATTCGTTTTTGTTTTATGCAGTAAATTTTGTTCGAAATGGTGGTCAAAAGTCAAGGTCAAAGTCGCATGACATCATCCAAGATCACGTCAATATCAAAGTCATATGGTGGTATCGATGTCCTCGCATGTTCCAGTGTTGCACAGCTCCTCCTCACTCACTGGTCGTGGCAGCAGTGGCTATTGTGGATTTCCTCACATGTTCCGTTGTTGCACAGCTCCTCCTCGCTCATTGTGAGTGGGGGAAAATCACGTCGGAAGGAGCATTCAGCAGATGAGATGTGTGCCACAAACAAAAGTTGATTTATTATTCATTCCCTTAGGAACTCACGAAGGACAGAGACATCCGAGAGAGATGTGTACCTGTGGGATAAGAGCAGCTGACGATTTCGTGGCAGGTGGCAACATTCTCAAATGGGTTCTGCTGACAGTCATCAACGTTGAGCTCGCAGTTCTGTCCCTGAGAGCCCTGGTGCAGTGGCAGAGGGAGAACTCAATGTGCTCTCGCACTGGTCTATCTCCTCCTAGTAGTCTTACAAAAATATATGTAGCATGCACTCTCGCACTTGTTGATCTCGTCCTGGTAGCAGGAGTTAGTGTAACTCTCCTGGATGTGGCAGCAGTGGCTGTTGCCGATGTCCTCACAAATGGTCCATGGTTGCACAGCTTCTTCTCGCTCATTGTGAGTGGTTATGTTGGACCTACTCGACCTATGTGTTACCCTGATGTTGTTTATTGCGACCTTTAGCCCTCACAGTCAAACCATACTGCGCCAGACCCTTTGTGCTACCGGAACCATAGATCTGCAGTCCTCATTGGCGGTTGGATCGAAACCTTGTGCATGCGGGATTTTTCTTTGAGCTACTCGCACAGAGTACTGTATGTATGGGTGAGTGTTCTGCATGCTGTATGTCGGAATTAGGTCATATGTGTCGACACGTGTGCTCCTAGCAACCGTCATCGGTAACACGAATTAGTTTGGCATCTCCCTCTGACAGAGGTAACGAAGAAGATCAAAGACCACAGCAAGCAACCCCAGGAGACGATGGTCGTGCACTATAGAATCGACTGGAGAAACAAAGATGGCGAGGGCATCTGAATGTAATGCTCAAACAGCCATCGGTAAGGAGCTGAGTTCGAGACCTGACTATCTACAAAAATATTAATTCTCTTTCAGACTTAGATAAAATCTGGTATTTTTATCTAGTTATGCAGGCGGTCTTAATATTAGCATGGGTTACATTAAATGAATAAAATAGAAATGCTCAACATATTATTCATTCGAGCAAAACATTTATGATGACTGTTTTTGCAGAACAATTCCTGCTGTGAGCATTCAAGACGCACTTATTCACATACACTACACAGCAGTTATGACATATATATGTAAGTCTTGTACACGGTACAGTTACTAGCTTCATAACATTTGGCACTGGTGCGGTTAGCGAATGTCTTGCCACAATACTTGCACTCGCTTCTCGATGAACGACAAACTTTGTGTTTACACTTCTTGGTATGTCTATACAGGTTATCACTGCATGTTAACACAGGATCGCAGTTATCGCAGTGGAATGTCTTGTATGCTAGGCTGAACAAGGAATGCCTTCTTTCATATCGGTGTGCATTACAAATTGTGCTAAAAGTATTGTTACTGTAGATAGTAACATGAAACCAGAATACAATGTCACCTATTGGAAAACAATGAAATTAATGGCGTGGAGAATCACCGAACATCACAATGAGATTTAATGTGTACTATAAATTTGCTCAGCTGCATTTTCGTAACTGTAGAATATATTTATTGGTTTATGATTTTTTTGCGTCGCGGCAACAGTTACATACTGAAAACTGAAATGTGCAACAGAAAACCATAAAACTGTTTCCTTAGTTAGAAAGTGGAATTTCTCTATTTCGAACAAAAGCACCTCAAAGAATATATATTTATTTGCTATAAAGAAATTTTATATTGCCATAAAAATGTAGAAAGAAAACCTTTATTAACAGCAAATGTGTGTTTCTGTAACCTTCTCTTTGAAATAAAACTACATTGTATCGCTGTAAACAAAACAGCCTCAAACAAATGGTTTGCTTTGTCATACAGAAAACTGTGTATGTAATTTCTTAGAGTATAAAACTGTTTCCACTGTGATTAACAAATTTCTTGTTTCACTGCATTTGGCACACATATAAGTAATCACTTCAATAATAATATTTAATGATTCAGTTCAGTACTTTAATGTGCTTGAAAGGGAAATAATATATGTAGATATTGCAGTTAGAGGTGTAACCTGCACATTTAGTTCACTGTTATCACATATATTTAAACATATATATTTGTACTTATTTCAGGCAATAGCAATAATTCCAGAGCTTCAATGCACATGTGCATATGATAACTTTGTTCTGTGAAAAAAACCATAAATGTGAAATAAGTATGTGTGTTGCATGCTGTGGCAACCTCGCACTAACAGGTTGGGAATGTGTGTGTGCACGCATGCACGCATAGTGGGAACATAGCCAACAAACAGTAGAATGCGCCTCCGTTGAACGATCGGCCGCGAATGCGTTGAGACTATCTTTACCCAGTCTGTAAATGCGCTACGGACTACACATGTTACTCGCTTGTCAAACCAGGTTGACTCATGTGAATGAGCTAGTTCCGTCCATTTAGCTTACAAACTAAAAGAACAATAACACTGGGAAATTGAACTTCAGCTAGTATATTTACATTGCGGTTTATTGGGTCTTACAACGCTCTTTATTACCAGCAGGAGAAATACGACGGGACATGTTGGTCATAGTGACCTTCTGCGAAACACTTGGTGCTGACTTGATGCACATAAATATGGGTTGTGCGGGATGATGGCCTCGGTGTTATTATAAACAACATATTTCGTTGTTTTAAAACAGTAATTTATAAATGCCCATTTCCAACTTCAGCAATAGCTAGTTCACATATCTAGAGCTCAGTATGACAGCAAACAATTATGTATTGATGATCCCGACACACCCTCCCGCCCCTCTCCCAGCATACCAGCTCAGTCTCCTTCGAAACAGCAACCCAGGCGGACATGTATCTGCTCCCGACCCACCCTCCCGCCCCTCTCCCAGCATACCAGCCAGTCTCCTTCGAAACAGCAACCCAGGCGGACATGTATCTGCTACCGACCCACCCTCCCGCCCCTCTCCCAGCATACCAGCTCAGTCTCCTTCGAAACAGCAACCCAGGCGGACATGTATCTGCTCCCGACCCACCCTCCCGCCCCTCTCCCAGCATACCAGCCAGTCTCCTTCGAAACAGCAACCCAGGCGGACATGTATCTGCTCCCGACCCAACCTCCCGCCCCTCTCCCAGCATTCCAGCCAGTCTCCTTCGAAACAGCAACCCAGGCGGACATGTATCTGCTCCCGACCCACCCTCCCGCCCCTCTTCCAGCATACCAGCCAGTCTCCTTCGAAACAGCAACCCAGGCGGACATGTATCTGCTCCCGACCCACCCTCCCTCCCCTCTTCCAGCATACCAGCCAGTCTCCTTCGAAACAGCAACCCAGGCGGACATGTATCTGCTCCCGACCCACCCTCCCGCCCCTCACCCAGCATACCAGCCAGTCTCCTTCGAAACAGCAACCCAGGCGGACATGTATCTGCTCCCGACCCACCCTCCCGCCCCTCTCCCAGCATACCAGCCAGTCTCCTTCGAAACAGCAACCCAGGCGGACATGTATCTGCTCCCGACCCACCCTCCCGCCCCTCTCCCAGCATACCAGCCAGTCTCCTTCGAAACAGCAACCCAGGCGGACATGTATCTGCTCCCTCCCCACCCTCCCTCCCCTCACCCAGCATACCAGCTCAGTCTCCTTCGAAACAGCAACCCAGGCGGACATGTATCTGCTCCCTCCCCACCCTCCCTTCTCTCACCCAGCATACCAGCTCAGTCTCCTTCGAAACAGCAACCCAGGCGGACATGTATCTGCTCCCTCCCCACCCTCCCCTCTTCCAGCATACCAGCTCAGTCTCCTTCGAAACAGCAACCCAGGCGGACATGTATCTGCTCCCTCCCCACCCTCCCTTCTCTCACCCAGCATACCAGCTCAGTCTCCTTCGAAACAGCAACCCAGGCGGACATGTATCTGCTCCCGACCCACCCTCCCTCCCCTCTTCCAGCATACCAGCCAGTCTCCTTCGAAACAGCAACCCAGGCGACATGTATCTGCTCCCTCCCCACCCTCCCGCCCCTCATCCAGCATACCAGCCAGTCTCCTTCGAAACAGCAACCCAGGCGGACATGTATCTGCTCCCGACCCACCCTCCCGCCCCTCTCCAGCATACCAGCCAGTCTCCTTCGAAACAGCAACCCAGGCGGACATGTATCTGCTCCCGACCCACCCTCCCTCCCCTCTCCCAGCATACCAGCCAGTCTCCTTCGAAACAGCAACCCAGGCGGACATGTATCTGCTCCCGACCCACCCTCCCCTCTCGCCCAACTACCAACCTCACAACTCCGCCGAAGATAGACCTACATTTATGTCGCGGGAGAAAAAGGATACAAGTCTTGAGTACACAAGTCTTGGGACAGCATAACCGACCAGTTCGTAGAAACATCGTGTCGTCATCGTGTTCTCTTAACTTCACAGTATTTCCCTATACATATCTCGAGAATGCTACAAGCCGTAGACTACATTTTTAAAGTATTTAAATTACAAGATCACAAACTAAGCGACGCAATTTTTGGAAATTGCCATATTACAGTGTTTCTGATATCGTCTTTACCTATATTTGAATCGATGCGCTACCAATAACTATCACATGCATAGCAGTGTAAATGATACGAATATTTAGTTGCGATTTTCTACTTGAATATGGACCAATCAGTATCGGAGTTAACTTCTCCGACACTGAACTCCCTTCATTCGCTGGCAGTCACATAAAACGCAAGATTGTTCAAATCGTGAAATCACGAATTGGTTTTGATCTAACGAGTTTCCGAAAACAACTAGCAGTGGAATCTTATAGCGTAAAACATGCGCCACTGTGTTGACATTACGGAAAAAAAAAATCCTATAAATTAAAGGAATTATGGTAAGATATATATATATATATATATATATATATATATATATATATATATTTGCGATACAATCCCAATATGTAAAGCGATTTCGAAAGTTCTCTCTCGCTGTTTGAAACCACATGGGCAAAGTTTATACTACATTTTTAATGCCCCAAACAATACTATATAAGTTATCTAGAGTTTAATTGAATTTGAGATAAAGGTATTTCACAAAAATTTTTTGCTGTCTTGACGGTATTTTTTGTCGTGAAAAAGTGATATTTTTAAATTACAATTTAGCATGTTACGGTAATCGAGATAGGCCAGATGTTAGTAGGAAAGAGTCCTTAGGATAATCAACTTAAGGCTGTGCTCCGCAATCCCCCTTACAATAAAATACCATAACAACACCTAATCCTGAATGTGCGAAGTAAATTTTCCTCAAACTGGCCGGATATCGAATGCGGAAGCTACGCGATATAATATATATATATAATATATATATATATATATATATATTATATATATATATATATAAGGGTGGTTGAATTAATGTTGAACTTTCTCCACTGCCGAAGCTGATTACGAGAAGAAATTATTTAACGAATTTTTGTTTAATTTTTAAACTGATGGTTGAAACTATGACTTCAAATTTTCGCTTTACCTGCATGTTGAAGTATTGTTCTTGAGTAGTTTGTAAACCAAGCATTATGCTCGGCCTAGAATTATGGACATGCAGAATAACGTACCTACATAGGACACTTACGAAACAAGTTGCCAAATTGTAATTTAAAAAAATAACATTTCTACGACAAAAAATACCGTCTAGACAGTAAAAAATTTGTGAAATACCTTTATCTCAAATTCAATGGAACTCTAGATAACTTATATAGTATTGTTTGGGGCATTAAAAATGTAGTATAAACTTTGTCCATGTGGTTTCAAACAGCGAGAGAGAACTTTCGAAATCGCTTTACAAATTGGGATTGTATCGCATATATATATATATATATATATAATATATATATATATATATATATATATATATATATATATATATAACCATAATTCCTTTAATTTAAAGGATTTATTATTTTTTTCTCGTAATGTTAACACAGTGGCGCATGTTTTACGCTATAAGATTCCACTGCTAGTTGTTTTACGCTATAAGATTCCACTGCTAGTTGTTTTTGGAAACTCGTTAGATCAAAACCAATTCGTGATTTCTCGATTTGAACAATCTTGCGTTTTATGTGACTGCCAGCGAATGAAGGGCGTTGAGTGTCGGAGAAGTTAACTCCGATACTGATTGGCCCATATTCAAGTAGAAAATCGCTTCTCCATAGGCGCATGCCCAATAGCCAAAGGTTAACTTACAAATATGTACACGTAGAATATTGCAGTCTAACCCACGCATTTAAGCGGCCCTGTAATTACATTAGAAATGATTATATAATTCTATAAGAGTGAGGTTGTCGTACTGATTTGTTTGTTTTACTTTTAAACTTAGAGTTCCATTTGAGGTCGACTTTAAACAATCATCTAAATTATAGTAACTTATTAGAAATGGAAGAAATGAGAATATAGAATTCGTTACCACCGTAAAACTACTTCCTATTTAATTAGTAGTAGACATAACTTTGTAAACATCAAGTAGTCTAATATTTAGAATTACTCGTTTTTACCTGAGTATGGAATTGCCTTTTAGTAAAATACTGGTGTTACAAAAGTAAACACAACTAGGTTGCGCTTTTCGTTATTTTGATACGTTGTGATAACAAAAAATTACACAAAAACAAAATATTCTTGTATTATCAAATACTCCCATCACATTAATACAACATTAACGTAACACGTAACATCTGGTTGTTGATGTCTTTGCACGGATGTGTTTCGCTCTAGCAGCAGCTCGTTGTATTTCACTTCCCCGTGTTCATAATGCCTACATGCATGCTATCCTAGTTTTTTTTTTGGAAAAAAGTTAGACTCCCAATCTTCAAGTAATGAGCATAATATTAAAAGTCCACCTACTGTTGTAGTAAGTTGGTACGCACATTCTTACTTGCACGCACATACGACAGCATCTCGTCTTTCAGTTTTCAGATACTTACGTACCCTGAATCGAGACTGTGGCTTATTTACATGTACATAAGTGTTAAGGACTTATTGACAACGTTTTCACTAACTAGAAGTATCTGACTATTTAAACACAATATTTTCCATTTCAGAAAATGTATTTTCTTAAATAACATTAAAGAACAGGTAATGTAGGGGTCACGTAAAAGGGATCATGTCTACAATGTCCGTCTCGTCGGTATTCATTTAAACATCATGGCTTTGGAGGAGCGCAAAGCAATCAGGTATGCGTCCATGAGGTTCTCCTTTTTTCGCGAATATACCCTGTACAGTGTAATAGAAATATTTCAAAATAGCCTATATATTACTAAATATATGTTGTGTTTTCTACAGAATAGGATTGACAATTTTTTTCCAAATGATGATTCTGAACAATCATGTGCAGGCAAAATAATCATACAGTCTGTGAGATAAATGAGCTTGCGAATTTGTAAAATAAATCATATAAAATAAATATATAGGCTTATATATGTATATATACATATGTATACATATACACACACACTTTTATATATATACTCTAGAAATGTTAATATATTTATCTACAATTAAAAATGGAAACACTAATCAAAATTTTAAATAGTTGATTTAAATTTATTAACATGAAGACCTTGAAATCTTTATGTATAAAAATGAAGTGTCCCAACGGACTCATTCACTCACCAAATCACAGATCAAATCATTGGACGCACAAGCAAGAAAATTTAGGGGTGGCTTCTCATTAGGGTGCAGGCATCCACTAAGCAAAAATATTATTAAATTTAAGCTTAAAAAAGTTAAAAGGGGTCAAATGTGTTATCTAGTATTCCTTAACAGCACATTAAAACCTATGACTCCTTAATTCCGCATTAACGTGATAAGATATCATTATTCTTTTTGCTTTAAAAGCTGGAAAGGTTAAAAAATGGTCAGGATATATTGAAATACAACCTGTAAGAGAGTGAACATGGGTATAATACGTTTTCAGCCGCTTTTATCTTAACTTTAAAAGGAAACCTATAGAAATATGTAAAAAACTAATTTCAAATATTTTGAAATTCAACTACTTAGAAAGCAGGAAAAGGGCAAAACGTGTGTTAGAGGTGCTGTCAGTAGCTCAGTAACCTCTTTACTTTAAACAATGCGCACTATTATCACCCACAAACTGACTCCATTCAAATATACATTAGTTACATTTATTATATAGTTTTCGTGCCTGTAACATTCCAAGCGACATGATTTATAAAAGCGTATCAAAGAAAAATGTATTAATAGAAATGAAAACCTTCTCTGGCTGAGAAATAAATCATCTTTCCCAGTTGCAGTGAAAAGTTGTCAGAACTTCGAAATATCTATAATTAAGTATGTAATTTTAGTAGATTGCCTGGTAAGTGATAGATAGGCTATAATTGTTATTTTTCTTATGAGATTATGTATGTGTGTTTAGAAACCTATTATACCGCGCTACTAATTTCATAAGTCATTTTCGATGAAGACTGGATAAGGATATACTCTAGTGCCCATTACAGCTGCACAGTAACCAATAAGCGTGTTGCAGCATTTAATTGGTATCTTGCAAAGATAAGAGTCAGGACTGCGAATCACCTGTCAAACTCACATGTTATAACAATGCCGAGTCAGGTTGTTTTTATTATATTTTCCAACAAATCGGGGTTTTTATTTACTAAAATAATATTTAACGTGACTTAAACATATTTCGATAGCATAACAACTTGAAATTCTCAGAGGGGAAAAACAGTTTATACAATCTTTATTAGGCTATGTAGTTTTGAATTAAAACTACAAACAGTCGTATAATAATTTCCATAGGAGAAAGTTTTACGGGTATTGATATATGTTAACAATTAAATAGTTCATTAGTATAGAGATATATTGATTATTTAGTTACTACTAACCATAGCTGAGCTTTACGGTAGAAAATCAAAGTTTTGTATTTGATTAAAATATCGTCTTGGCAAGCGACTGTTTATGGTATGTCGAAGATTTTAATATCCTACATTCCGAAGACGAGAAGGACTAGTAAAAACTACGCCATTAGCCTACTTTCCAAAGGAAAGAAATGGGTGTGAGATCACCTTCCTCTCTGGGTGTCTGGGTGTGTAGACCTATATGCAGCTTACGTATGTGACCTCTTATCAGTTTTTGAACGTGCTTGAATCAATTCTCACAGACATAGGCCGGATTTACTACTTTATTAAGGGTGCGTGTGTTTCGAAATTTCCCACCACTCTAGGCACTTTCAAAATGGCGGCCATTCATAATTTAGGATGTTATGTAATAACTGAAAGAAATTACTTTACGTTGACAGCGTGTCGTGTAAGCGTTTAATCTAGAGATGGATAGTGTTGTTTCCCGCCATTCTGGAAGATCGCACCAACGAAAATATAAAGCTATTAACTTATATCTCAAGGATTTCTCAACCAATCGTCGCCAAATTTGGCATGTGAGTAATGCTATGGTAGGCCATATAAACGTATGTAATTCACATTGGCTAAGCACTTGTTTTCAAAATGGAGGTCAAAACAATATTATAGGTTTATTTGTTCGATAATGTTAACCAGATTTTGTATCCTGACAGTATATATCACAAGAATTATGTATGCCAAAAATAACCACGTTTGTAAACCATTTTGCAAAATAGCGCGATACGAATTAATAAAGATTTTATGTCATCTCTCGGGAAACAATAGCCGATTACTACTAAATTTGGAAAGCATGTAGTACTGCTGCAGGTGGTAGATACAAGTAGGTCGGACACTTATTTTCAAAATGGCGACCATAAATTATACTAATTCTAGTATAGTATACTATTATCCAACTTAACTTCGGGTGCTGGGAATGTGTCTAAAAGTAGCCTCTTTTCATCCGTCATTTTTTAGAATAGCCCCACACACGATTAAATAAAAGTGTGTTATATCTTTGGGAATATTTCACCTTTCTTATCAAATTTGGGCTATATATAAGTGTGTGTGTCTACGTGTGTGTGTATATATAACTGCTCAGTTCATGTAAACTGGTATGTTTTAAGATGGTCAAACACTTATTTTAAAAATTGTGACCATATACAAAATTTACGTTAGTATGTTATTTCGAAACTGCGAAACTATTTACAACTTAGGCCCTAACTTTGTATGCTGGCAATATATATTATAATTATCAAATTTAACAATTAAGAGCCCCATTTCTCCGCCATTTTGTAAGGAAGCCCGCATGTACAAATAAAATTTTTATGTCATATCTCCGGATACAATTGACCGATTCCCACCAAATTATGCATGTAAGTTGTATTGTGGCAGGCCATTCTAACATCTCATTATGTGGCTCATCTAATTAGCATTATTAAACCTTACAGTAGTATGCAAATCTAAGATACGAGTACACACGTGTATTTTATTATAAAAATGCTATTTGTTGTGACGTGTACCACACGTAAGTTTGTTATTCAGTAATTTTATTTGATTTTAATCCATGCCTACATTTATCAAGGAACACACAGCAGTTGAGAATTAATTAGCCATATGTTTAATATTACATATTTATTTTTAAATTCTTAAGTTTTGAGAAACATATCAATTTGTGTAAGTTGACGTCTGATAACACCGTTTTAATTGCGACCATAAGGAATGCACCCTGAGATAAGCCCTATGAAACATAAGCTAATTTAAATCTGGTAACCGATGCCAATAATAGATGTCGACAGAATGTTCTGATCTATATCTTGTGTCATGTGGGTCTTTAAGGTAACAGGTCAGGTAGGCCTGAGCACCGCATAAAAATGTGTTATATTTGTAACTAAAGTGAGTTTAACCCCAACGAACATGCACAGTTTTATGTTATTCGCAGACAGAGTAATAATAAACTGTCAGAAGAGGGTTTAAGAGCATGGCAACTACAATAATTCTTCAGATATGTAGGAAAGTATTTTTATCACCACCATCCTCTGTGACCGTTGGTCCAGCGGCGAACTGCTATAGACTTTTGTTATTAACTGCATACGTATTACAACCCTTTCTTGCTTATCACACAGTTCCTGAGAACAACAACACTTATTTGCTCTATCCATTTTAACATTGCTAGTCAGGAAAAATTTAATAGTGCAGACTTATAGGCAGGTAATTGCAATATACATATATGTGTGTGTGTGTGTATGCGCGCGTGTGTGTGTGTGCGCGCGCGTGTGATATGACTATACATAAGGTCGAACCACCACCACCACCGCAATCCCAAACCCAATCTTTCCATCAATCTTAAGATGCTTCACCTGCTACACCTTACATGATTGGGCAGCTGCAATCACGTGAAAACTTTGTGACTGGCTGGTCTGTGTCCGAACAATGTATAAACGGTGTCGTATGATTGGTTGGAATTCAGTATGACGTTATATCCTCATATACAAGCAGTATGGAGGTCAGCTGAGAGGCTAAGTTTGACAGCGACTGTCGTGAAAGTTGGATTGTCTTGGCTAACTTGTGCTTCTTCGCATTAAAGTCCTTTTCTGAATCTGCGATGTCTTCGGGTACCCCAGAGCTAATGGTAGCTGCAGCAATGTAATCGACTTCTTCGGGTGGGTCACCTACAGAAGTGCAGTCGTCGAAGACTTTAGCAGTGTCATCGACTACTATAGGTGGGCTACCTACAGCATCTCCATCGGAATCGTAAACTGGATCATCGACCTCTGTTCCAGCAGCATCTGTACGGTCAACCACTTCTGCTGAAACATTGCGACATTATAAGTTCTGCATATGTGAAAGATCTTCACGCGCAGCAGCAATTCTCGACGACATGAGCGCTTTAATTGTGCTCAAAATCTCTGTTGCAATTCATATTTGTGTGACAGGTGCGGTAAGCAGATCAGCTGTAGCGGCAGTTTACTTAGACATCTTAAAGAAAATTGTAAATTTTTTGAGGGTGTTAGTGACTGTAATACATTTTTTGAATGAGAAAATGCCTGTGAATAACATTGTGTTTTATTTCATGTAGATCCGAATTTGTTAGAATATAATTAAAATTGAAAAGGTAGAGATACAAAATAAATTTTATTAAATTGTGTTGTATACTATATATTGTATATATGTATATATAATTATAAAATTTAATAAAAAAATTTATAATGAACAACTTTACATTTTAAATAACAAATATTGATTTATTACATTATGCATACCGTCAAAGTCTCGCACCATGATTGTAGGTATACTGCTGATTGGAAACATCTGCTTTGAATAAGGTGGAAATTTAAGTTTTTTATGCCAATAAATATAAGGGCTGACAGCTCACTTGGCCTTTTATGGATTTTTCACATGCATTTGTTCTTAAGGCGATCCAAGCTCATGGGGTCAAGGTCGAGTTAGTCTGTATCCAATATGGTGGTATAGTCTGTAATGTATTTTGCTTGCTGACTTTTATGTGGGTTTTCTCAATTTTTTTTGTTTTCAAGGTCATTCAAGGTCGTGGGGGGAAGGCTGAGCTAGAATGCAGCTAATGTGGCTGTAGCAGTCTGTACTGTATTATGCTTGCTGACTTTTGTGTATTTTTTCTTGTGTTTTTTTGTTTTCAAGGTCATTCAAGGTAATGGAGTCAAGGTTTTGGCAGTATCCATCTAATATCGTAGTGATAGTCTGTAATGTAATATGCTTGTTGACGTTTATGCAATTTTTTTCACAAGTTTTAGTTTTAAAGGTCATTCGAGGTTATGGGGTCAAGATCGAGATATTCTGCTTCTAACATGGAGGTAGTAGTCTAGCATATATTATGCTTACTGACGTGTATATTTTTTCTCGAGATTTTGGTTTTCAGGGTCATTCAAGGTCATGGGGTTAGGGTCATGGTCATTGGCTTCCAATATGGCAGATGGGTGTTGACTACCAAGATGGTGGTTGCCTAACAAGATGGTGTTCACCTACCAAGATAGTCGTCACCTACAAAGATGGTGGCCTCCAGTAATGTATAAACAAATGACCAACGAAAAAATCAAGATGGTGGAACTAGTATAGGTGATGGGAGTGGAGTTGAGGGAGGCAGTCGCCTGTTGGAGTCGAAAAGAGGTGAGTAATTGGTGTTGCTGGCAGGGATCTTCGGAAATGTAGTCTAAGTTGTTTTTTTTTTTTAATTTTGTAAGATTTCTAATACTTTTTTTTATAATTTGTAATATATTTGAACAATTAATTTTTAATAATAATTTATTTCGAATTTTTTTCTAAATTTATATATATATATAGTATATTTTTTGCATTTTCAAGGTCAAAGGTCATAGGTCCTGAGTCCGATTTGCCCTGACCGAAGGTCACCTAGGTCGCTGATCTCTGTAACCTGTTTTGGGAAAAAATGACCTTTTCTGAGGATACTTTTAATAATTTTGAAATAATTTTTAGTAAATTTAATCACTTTTTCGGAATTTTTTAGAAGTTTAAAAAATATTTTGATGATTTTTTGGAAAATTTAGAGTTTTTTTTAGTGATGTTTTGGGTCAAAGGTCCTCAAGGTCAAGGTAAAGTTCAAAGGTCATATGGGTGAGGTCAATGACATCCAAGATGGCGGATGGCGACGTAACAACATGGCGGCTCCCCCGGCTCCGTCTCTGATGCCCGATTATGCCCAACTCCCCATTTCCCAACTACTTAAAATAAAATATCTAAAACACGTTTTCATTTTTATACATACGAAGCATGGCTAATCAAATATTACACATATAAGAAAAACTGGAAACATACATAACTAAGTAAAATACCAAATAAATGCAAATCACTGAAAAAATAATAATATCCTGTTCATATACAAATTAATACAATACATCAAAACAAATTATATACCACAAAGAAAATAAATTATCATATACTCAAATATCTGCATTTTCTGACAAAAGGTCTGTCTTTCTGTGCATAAATGATGTGGCATTTTCCAGCCGTTACGATGTGTACTATCAATATTAGATCATGTCTAACAAATATCGGAGTTAAACTGAATCTACTTTACTACCAGGTCTTTCAGAAAAGAAGTGGGAAAGTTTCAACAAGCAGTATATACCATATATGACAGAGCTGGCACACCCGATATTTTTTAATAATTCCCAATAAATATCATAAACCTAATAATGTATTAAAGTGTCAGAAATATTTAAAAATTGAGACAACTACATCGACAACTACGTGATATCGTTGTCTCCTGGCCCGCCCCGTTCAACATGACAACGTCCGAAGTTCGTTTTCTGCACGTACGGAAAAATGCTGGAAGTTCGACAGTTAAAATTTATATATGGGACTTGTTTAAAAACACTTAAACTTACTAATTGCAAGTACGGTGCACCTGGTGAAGGTTGAAAATTGTTGTCACGTCTCTTTTTAATAATGAATTCACGCCCAGTGTCTGTGCCACAGGTGTGGGCTATAGCTGAGCTATTATTGCGGGCGGTAATTCCTGCTCCCACATACTTGATCCTCGCCGGCTGGCAGGTGTGACATCACGTGCACCCTAGCCAGCACACAGTTCAAAGTGACGAATTTTCCACCGACATGTGATGCAGCGCTCGCCATGTTTGGACTTTATTGGAGAAAACAACTGGGATTGGCTGTTTCAATGAAGATCCCTCTACAGCTTAGTGAACTTTTCAACACCCCACTACCAAGCGAATTTATGTTGTCCCCATATTTGGTAATATTGGCAGATTTCAATTTTTAAAAAATATTTTCTGTACTGTTATTGGGGAATGAATATATTCAACCCTCTAACAATTAATTGAGATGGTTTTGTATTTATACCTGTTATACATAAGCTATGTGTTGGTAATTATCCAATCTTAAAATGACTGGCTCTTAGAGCAAAGAGAGGTCATGACATCTTTGACGTATGAATAGGTGCCTGAAATGGCTTAATGTTTCAAGTTTCAATTATTTTGCAAATACTCCTTTTCTGATAGGAATCTGAAAAAAAAACTATTTAGGTTTTGAAAATGTTTTCTTAGCAGTCATTTTGAGCAGGAACCTGATGGTTATTGAAATAGAATATCTCCTCAGTAGTTAAGGCTCTCTATTTGTGATCAGTTGCCTCGCGTCAGTGGGACACGGGGCAAATTAAAAAATACATTTGTAAGGTGTAACTTTAGGAGGCAGGCTCGTAAATCCAGCCTGAAGGTATGATTTTAATAAAGTTTTACTCTTGCTATACACAGAAAAAAACCTTGTGAAATTTTGCATCACAAAAGGGCACAAATCGTACACTAGGTACAAAATAACCATTGAATATAAAGGGGATAGACACAAAGAAATAAGAATTAAGAAGTTTATAAGAAGAAAACGGATCGAGCTTCATGGTCGGAAGGAAGCCTATTTCTTGCTTCAGAAGATGTGATAAACGGGAAAATGGCAATATGGAATGTATCTCAGTTGTATCACATATCGCACAGGACCCTGAAAAGAAGAATTGAAGCTGGAAATATTACTAAAGGAGCACCCGGACCTGCAGGTAAGTTTATAATGCAATAAGTTATTTTATATTTATATTTTTGACATGTACAAGCCTACCTACATCAGAACATTACTTGTTCTAGATTGCCTGGGAAAAGAACACGAAACAGCCTTAGTGAAGTATGTGCAACGCCCAGAAGAAGCTGGCTTTTCACCAACACCAAAAACTGTCCAGCAAATACCTTTCCGTTTCGCTGAGAAGAATAGTTTGAAGCATAGGTTCAACACTATTACTAAATTAGCTGGCTATAACTGGCTACAGATGTTTTTGAAACATCATCCTGAACTGACTATTAGGATGGCACAGGGCATCTCCGTCGCACGTGGGCTTGGAATGTGCCATAAAGAGGTTGACAGGTTCTTTGAATTGCTTTTGAGTGTTTGCCAAGAAAACGACCTTCTTAGCACTCCTAGAAAAATCAATAACATGGACGATTGTGGTGTTCTAATCAACAATAATCCAGGTAGAGTGATAGCTACCAAGGGCAGCAAAAATGTTCACCATATTACTTCTGCAGAAAAAGGTGAGACGATGAGTGCAATTGCTTGATGCAATGCTGAAGGTAACGTCAGTACAGTATTTTTAAAGAAAAACGAAAGAAGCTCGATTTTGAAGATGGTATGCCACGTGGGTCGCGTGTCAGAATGAATCGAATGTCTAGTTATGTAAATGCTGAGGCCTTTTTAGAATGGCTGCAAATTAATTCTGTACCTCGTAAGGAAGCAGGAAAGTGTTTGCTTATTTTCGACGGCCACAGTCCCCACTGCTCTGACGTTGATGTACTGGACTTTGTTGCAGACAATGACGTTATACTACTATGCCTTCCTAGCCACACAACCCAATACTTGCTTGGATCGGCCGTGTTTTAAACCTTTGAAGACTTTTGGCAGCAAGATATGAACACTTGGATACACAGTAACCCCGGAATAAAACTAACATGACTCCAGTTTGGAACATTGTTGAATACAGCTTTGAGCCCAGCCACGACAGTGGGATATGGTGGTGCAGGATTTCCTGCTTGTGGCATCTATCCTTACAAACCACTGAAAATTCCAGCTCACACATTTGCTGTATCAGACAATACTTGTGGAAACCACGAAAATACAACAGAGAGTGTTGCTAATGTTGTTGCAAGTGAATATCTGCCACTCTTTCAGACAATGGCCAGACACATATGCCTACTGCAGCGATAAGAGCGTCTTGTACAAAATGAGCCTGTAACGAGACATCTAATCCTGCTGATGATGTGTCAACACTCTCGCTAGGGGAGGATGGTAGTAAGAGTTCCTTCGAAGAAATAACGCCTGTCCCTCTTCTTAGGATGCCTAAGCCAACTGGCCAGAAGAAGCAGATAGCAGTAGTCCTGAACACACCACAAAGACTAACGGACATGCGCAAATCAAAACCTGACAAGGAAAGTAAGATGAAAAACAAGAATAAAGAAAAAAAAACGATGAAAAAATGACCAAGCCTGTTTCCCAAAAGAATAGAAAGAGGAAAGTGAGTGCATCGATTTTGTGTAGTGATGAATCTTGCCCGGATAGGAACAGTGACGATGAACTAGTTGACATGAATGGTAGTGATGACTTTTGTGCTGCACGTAATAGGTAATTCTGTGCTAAAAATTGTCCTAAGCGTGACAGTATTTAATGTGTTACACATAGGATATGGCTACACAAAGATTGCAGTTCTGACCAGTTACATTGCGATAAATATTAGGTGTGCCATGATGATCTTGAACTAGATTTTATAACCCAAACAACTTTTTTTGTCATTGTGTTTGTGATCTTTGCCTACAATTTAATACAGCTTCTTTTTGTAATGCGTTCACCACTTATTTCATTTTTATTTACAGATGGTGGCATTTCCCCCCATATTGAGTGGCATCTTACCCGCACTACTGGGTAAGAGGCCGCTCGTGCAGGTTTTAACATTTCGTTCATTATTATTTGTACATTTTATTTTAGGAGACATTGTTTATTATCGACATGGACAAATAGCATACAAAGTTAAGTTCAGATTGATTATATGGTTTCGACGATATAATTTTCTAAGCTAAAATGACTGTAAGGATGCCATTTCGAAAATAAATGTCTGACATACCTAAAACATATAATTTAACATTACCTGGTGCAGCACTAATTATCTGCCAAATTTAGTAGGAATTCGTTAATTGTTTCCCGAGATGACATATAAACTTTATTCATGTAGTGCTCTCTTCCAAAACGACTGACAAATGAGTTTATACAGGCTGTCCCATTTATCTTAACCACTCACAATAACTCCGTACCGAGACTCCAAATGAAAAAGTGTTTCACACAAAGTTTGTATAACTGGAAGGGGAAAACAATACTGTTGGGGAGTCAGCCTTTTATCATTATTTACTCGTGAGATACGAGTACTGAAATCATTTTTTTAAATAGCACTATGTATGTATTGGACAAAAATTCATTGCAGCTCGTCAACACCTATTTAAACATGTAATGCAATGTACACATTCATAACATGAACACTAAATAAAAAACAGAAAGGGGGATGTTTACTGCCTGTTTCTAGTACAATCCATTCGGGTACTGCGAGGGATAGAACATTCACATTAGATGTTCAAAGTAGCACCCATTGGCAGAGGAAACAAGTTCGGTCACTGGATGAATTACAACACTGATTCCTCCAGTGTTGCCTGCTGAAGAGCTTTACAACACTGATTCCTCCAGTGTTGCCTTCTGGAGAGCTTTACAAGCACACACAGCGCCTTTGAGGTAACCACAAATAAAAAGGTTCGGGGGGTTAAGGTCAGCAGACCGAGCAGGCCACTGAACTGGTCTCCTACGGACGTAGGAGACCACCTACCAGGATATGGTAGGTCCAGAATACGACGTGCGTACACGGTATTATGTGCTGGGAATCCATCTTCCAGGTACCACGTTACCATTCTGTTCCTTAGAGGAAACTCCTGCAGAAGACTAACTAAGAAGAATTGTTTGTATGAAGGGGGCATACTTCCTGTCGTTTCGGTTACCATTCACAATATAACACCTTATAATCTTATTTCCAATCATCCCATTCATGTTGATGGTCTACCTGTCAAACCCATCATGAGTTCTCGATGGGCCAATAATGCATGTTCCTTGTATTCACTTAGCCTGAGTTGGAGAATGACCATTCATCGGTAAAATAACATCCGACAAATGTTCGGGTTTGGCTATAATTAGATGCTGTGCCCACTGACAGAACTCTACACGATTCTGGAAATCATTCCTTTGCAATTCTTGGTGTAAGTGTACATGATAGGGATGGGACCTGTGGCACTTAAGAATGCAATGTGCACTTGTTTTCGGAATGCCAATTTCAGCTTCATGTTGGTGTGTGCTGATGTGTGGATTAACCACTAGAGCAGCGAGAACAGCAACCTCAACAGCTTCATTTGTGTGAGTTCTACGACGAATGTGTTGCTGTGGGTTCAAATTGCCCATTTCACAAAGTTTCAAAACTAGACGGCAAAACATCCGTCTGGATTTTGGGTTCTCGTAAGGCTATTGCTCTCTGTATAGTTGCTCCGTCTGAATAACATTACTCCGATCTTCAACAGAATGAACGACGAGTGAGTAAACCAAACTATTTATAATGGCAATACATTGGTGGAAAATGAAAAATGAACACCTGGATTCGATGATCCCACAAGAATGAAGGTTGTATTGAATAATTATACAAGTAGTTTATGGTATATGGCAATGATCACATGTTCGTACACCTATGGACAGAGGCTACAGAGTGTCTTGAAAATCAATGTCATTATCTTGTGTAGCCCCCCTTAACGAAGATGCAGTCCTGCAATCGCCCATAGAGACAATCATAAAGGTGTCGAATATCATCTTGGGGAATAGTGTTACAACTAATTCCACCTGTTGTTTCAATTGGTGGAGGTTTGTTGCCAGCATTTCAATCTGCACCAAACGCCATCCCAACATGTCCCACACATGTTCAATGGGAGACAGGTCGGGTGATCGTGCTATCCAGGGTAGTTGACGAACACCTTCGAGAGAATGGCGGGCAACACAAGACATGTGTGAACGGGCATTGTCCTGCTGGACGAGGACGTTTCCCTGGCATTGTAGGAACGGCAACAAAATGGGCTGGATGATGTTCTGGATGTAGCATTCACTGTAAATTTTCCATCAACAAATACCAGAGGTGTAAGTTCATTTTAGGCTATTGCTCCCTAGACCATGATACCATGTCGCTGCCGTATACACTCTGATTGTGGTGTATTGTTGCCGCTCTCCTGGTCGACGCCGCACTTGCAAACGCTCGTCACTAGCATCAAGGCAGAATCTGCTCACATCATTTAACACAACTCTGTACTATTCATCTCTCCAGTTGCATCGTTCACGACACCATTCGAGACGCGCTGCACAGTGATGAGGTGTGAGAGGAATTCTGCTGGGTGGCGCCCTTGATTGTAGCCCAGCGTCCAGCAAATGATTGGTGATAGTCCTAGCTGTCAATATGTGTACAACAGTGGTCCTAATCTGTACGGGGGTCGTCATGCGATCAGCAATGACTGTTTGCATGATGCTGCGGTCCAGGTTGGAATCCGTATGCCACTGCTGCCCGGAACCAGGCTGATGTGTATGTGCACCATCGTTAGACCACTGGCACCATCAATGATGCACAGCAGACACTTCAAATCCTATGGGACCATTCAGCTTCCCTCAGGCCCACAATACGACCTCATTCAAAGTCGGTTACTTGCACGAAGTGTGGTAGTCTATACCGTCGTGGCATGTCTAAAATTCTTACTACACACAGGACAATGCTTAAACAACAGATTACTATTTCACGGAGTCAACTACAATTGTATTGGGTTCAGGCTCAGAAAGGTTATTCCTAGTACACAGTCTCATAGCACATCAGTGTTAATCATTGCATTTAATGCCCTATATCGGTGCCAAATGTGCATATGGTGTTTCTACATAACTGCTTCAGTGGTTTTCATTTTTAATGTTCCTCCTGTGTAATAGAACTGTGTGTGTATGTGTGTATGTTTCAGTACAATTCACTTGAACGTATTACATTGTAATGTAAAACCATACAAACACATTCATCTGGCAACTTACATCTCTATATATGAGCAGCATTTCTTCTGTCTCGTTTGTTGAAGTGTATTTCCATTACAACAACTCTCACCTTGCAGTGTACTGTATTCGATTGCACACGGATAATTGACTGAGTAGTTTCGTCACGTCATGTGTATTCCTTTGATTCATCTAAGCGCAACCTATGTGGAATGGGATACGAAACTCTCGGTAACTGCACTGTTTACATCACCTCTACATCAAATGCAGAGCGTCAACACCATGCTGTACTGTACCATACAGCGCAATCGTGCCGCAAGGCATCGTATAATGGGTCTTCATGAACCCTCATGAGTCCCAATGTCTGTGGCAGTTTTTCACGTTCTGTTTGTTAGACTCGTAATATGTCTTGACGAGCTTCATTGAACTTTTGACGAATAGATAAATAGTGTCATTTAAAAATCTGATGTCAGTTATTGTATCTCACTAATAAATAATGTTATAAGGCTGACTCCGCAGCAATATTATTTCCCCCTTCCAGTTATACAATCTTTGTGCGAAACACTTTTCCATTTGGAGCCCTGGTACGGAGTTATTGTGGGTGTGCAAGGTAAATGGGACATTCTGTATATTTGCTTACTTAATTTTTACATACATACTACCAGCATACTAAGTTATGTTGGAATTGGTTACAAGGTATCATAGATATTATATAGTAGTCTATAATGTCTACGTTGCCATCATTTCGAAAATAATAGTCCAATCCAATAAAACATGTCAGTTTACATGACGTACTGTAGTATTACTAGAGTGTCAAATGTAGTAGTAATCGGTTTATTTTTTCCTGAGTTATGACATTAAAACCTTAATTTTCACATAGTTCTATCTTACAAAATGGTGGGTCAAAGAGGGTTCCTTTTTGTAAATATACTTTCAGCATAACAATATTTGGTCGAAATTAGTTAAACATTTATTGCAGATTTCGCAAATGAACCTAAAATATCTTTAATATCGCCATTTTCAAAATAAGTATCCTAACCTTATAAAATGCATATATGCATATGGTCTACAAAACAGTTACATGTATGCTAAATATGGCAGGAATCGGTTGTGTAGGTACCAAAATATGACATAAAAGTTTTATTTTTCATGTTACAATATCTTACAAAATAGCCAAATAATAACATTATCACATTATAAATTCATAGCTTAATTCATGTAATACTAATGTACGAAATTTGGTTAAAATTGGTTAGATGGTGGCCTAGATATAATGTAAAAACTTTATTTTTCAATTTGCACTATTTTCTAAAATACATGTTTTTCAAAATCAATGTTTGTAGTTTCTATGTAACACTTTTAAAAATAAGTATTCTTTTACATCTAATAACATAAATTATATATATATTTCATAAGACAAGTTTTCTATATTTAAAAAAAATAAACATACATATATTTATTGAAAATCATTTCGTAATTTGAATTCCATTATCTAATTTTAAAGTTATTTGAACGCCATTTTCATAGGAAACGGTTTTGAAAAATCTATATAAAGTCCTCTTCTAAATATCTTTAAAGCAATAGTAGCATCATAAATATCTGAATTAATCTTAAAACTCTACAATAAAATATAAAACAAATATAATTTAATGCTGCATGTAATGCAAATTGAAAAGATTTTTTTTTACTATTTATATATGTATATTATTTTAATTTTGTATTCTATTCGACTGAAACGATTCTAAATTTACCACATCATTAGGATGAATAATAATAGGAACACCTTTTCATACAATTTTTTTAATGTTATTCATATATTTTGATAATTATTTAAGGAAAATCTTTTAATAATATTTTTGTTAAAAATAAACATATAAATATGTTTAAATTACTTATTTTGTATTCCAAGACCAGTTAACTTATCTGCATTACATGTAGTAAAATAATTTAAATCACCTTTCCCCAATGTATATTTTAAGTTTTCTATTCTGTCTGTATCATGTTGAATTTATTTATTTTCTTCTTTCATTTTTTTTTTGTTTTCAACATAATTATTTATTTTAATTTTAAACACATCACTTTTAAATTTATCAAATTTTTCATTTTTATTTAGTTCTAATCATTTTAATTTATTCTCATAGGAATCAAAAATTTTTATTTCATTTAAATGTTCATTTTTAATACAGTCGTTTGGTTCAAGTTTTATAGCTACGCCTTTTAATAATTGTATACTTTAGTAATTCAATGAATTTGTCTAATTTTTATGATACATCTTAAGTTTTTTTAAAAACAATTAATTTTTTTTTTTTGGTTTAAAAAAAATTTATTCATTGTTTAACAAATTAAATTAGTAATATTATCAAATATTTCATTTAATTCAGTTTTTTAAATTTCTATTATACATTTTAAGTCTTCCTTCAAGGCGATTAAAGTTTCATTTGGAGTGGGTAGGCCTACTACCACTTAATTATTGTTTAAAAACATCATATTTGATCAAGTTATTAATTTTTTCCTTTGCAGTACAATCACTTTTATTTTGAAGCAACATTTAAAAAAAATATATATCATTTACCATGTTGTATATTGTCACGATGCAGACTGCTACCCTTATTCATTTCCATATCTGTAACTCACGTCGTAAAATACAGAGTTTACCCTTTTCAGCTCAGATGGTAGGCAAACATAACTGGTATACCGGAGGCCTTATTCCCCCAGAGATCCCTCTTTCATTTTTATTATTTCCTTGGCTTTCTCAAGAAAGGTTTTCGCGGGAGTTTCTTAGTCATAATCAACAAGTCTATACTTTCAGTTCATTAACGCATACGTAATCTTTAAGCCATAAAGTAGGGGTATGACGCTCATCTCCAAAGTAAATTCCTGTATAATGGCTTAATTTGCTAGATTTATCACATAAGCCACTATCAGATATAAAGCATCATTACTTATTAACTCACTACGCTAGACATTAAAACAGATGAGTATCAATTACATCAGAGTATCACTAAGTCTGAGTATCACTAAGTCTGAGTATCACTAAGTCTGAGTATCACTAAGCCTAAGTGTCGTTGCCAGTGCAGCGTGTATGGAATGAACTTCAGCTGGTCGTCTACATTAAACCTAACTTAAGCAGTTACCACTCGACTGTTCTCTCGTCCCTCACTAACAATGCCTGCCCCTCTTGTGCCTCAAGAAGGGGCAACAGATCCAATGGCCAGACCGACCACATATCTAACTATTCACTATACTGACTGCGATCCTGCCATTTCATGCTGCGCGCACCTGCTTCTAGGTTTTCCCACGACACGACAACACGAATCAAACACATAACTAATCACCGACGCACTTGGCCAGGTCAAAGCCCGCCTAGGCTTAAGCCGCATTCTATCCTTAACACAGCACCAAAGGCGACCTTTCGCGTTAGTGTCTGGTAAACGACTCTCCTCGACCTCTTACTAAGGCGCCTTCTCGCGTCCTGAGGCGCAGACTACTGTTAGCCAGCCGCCAGCTGATTAACTTGCGCGCCTGGCCAGTAACCCTAGCACACACGTTTTACAATAGGCTTGGCTGCATCGGGCTGGTGAAACTGCAATTTGTGCGGAAGTACAACACTCAACTCTCGGGCAGCCACCGCCCTCCGTCAATTGTAAGCTCCACATAATCAATACCCTGTCTTCTGTCAATTTACGAGTTCCGTAAATACTTTACTAGCGGCAAATAAAAATGAACACAGAATAGGGACAAATCTAGATCTTCAAGAATCTATCATGACATAACCATTATTGCATTTTGCTTTTAAAAAATAACATTATGAACTATTTTAATTCATTTTTCTAAGGCAATTTTATTCTTTCTTCTTTCAGCAAAATTTACAAAATTTTCATTTGTAGTGTAATTATTAATTTCATTCTTTTTTAATTATTTATTTTTCTAAATTATTACAATTTTGATTGTTAACAAATTTAGTCAAATTAGATTTATGAGCAAATATTTTTACTATGCTAGAATGAAATGGACTTAGGGCGAGTGAAGATATTAGGGCCACTTCGAGGTCTTGAGAGACGATAAGTGTGACGATAGATCAGTATAGAGCAGAGCCGGATTGAAAGGGTGGGGGAAAGGCGAGAACCTCGAGATAACCCGCGGACCAAGGGCATCGTCCGTCACGATTCCCACGTACGAAAATCCGGGAGCAACCCCGCCAAGAATCGAACCCCGCAGAGCGAACCGTCCTGCGGTGGAGGGGGAGGGGGAGGCAAGTAGCTTGTCCACTACACCATACGGACAACCACTGGTGTCGTACATGTGATGTGCAGCTTTTGTGTAATGCAGAAATAAATAATTGATATCATTCGATTTACACGTAACGCACCATTACAAAATGATTCTTCAAGGGAAAATCATTCCTAATGGCTTTCACATCTTAGTTTATAATGCTTTCTCTCAAACTTTTTTTTTTTTTGTATCTGTTGATGTCTTATTAGGTACGCGATTATCAAGCGCATTTAAGTTATCTACTGGTACTGAAAATTCAGTCCAAATATTTATATAAGTAGTCGCTCATTTATTAGTGAAAGGAATTATATTTCTTCAAAGATAAACATAATTTAGTTTTATTTAAAAACCTTTAGCAATTTGAATTCCATCAACAAATATTAATATGATTTTATATCCTTTAATATCTTAAATTTTTAACATCAGTTTTCAATACTTGAATAATGAATAACTACTGTAATTCTGCAAAAATCGCATTATAAAGAATAAAATTAACCTAAGTCCTTGTATATCTTATGAAATTGATTTATCTTCCCAGTTGTTAATTTTCCAATTAAATATATGATTTGTATTACATTGAATGAAAATTATTTAAATTCACTTCATCACTGAAAACAACAGAATGCATATATATTTTGTTTTAAAAACCACGGTGTTACTTTTTCAATAGTAATGTGTAAATTAAAAATCCAAAAGTGTTAATTTATGTGTCATCAAGTTTATTTTATGCTGAGTATGTAGTCTACTTATTTTCAGTGACTAAATCTATTATTTGTTTCACAATTTCAAATAGTTATCATAGTACATTTTCATAAAAGCTAAATCTCGCTCTTAGTTAAAAATATTAATGTTGCTTTTGATCCTCTGACGTAAGTCAATTATTAATATATTATTTGATTTTCTTGGGTCAACATTTATCTCGAATACTGGAATGAATTTATATTTACTATCAAGGACGCTATTCTTAACATATAGTTCAGTTCAGATTTCAAGCATTTTGGATAATATGACGAAAGTAATAATTTTTAATGCACTCTTAATTCAGATTTCGAAGCTAAGTATAGTACTTTTAATTTTCTTAATTTGCCGATATAACGTTTCATAACAAAATCATATTTATATAAATTATATTTGTTATGTAAACTTGTGATTCAGATTTCAGGGGAATGCCTTTTGCCAAGCGCTGAATTTTAATGTAAATGAACGAAGCTTTCAAAACACTTTTTTTATGAAAAATTAAAAATTGTTAGATATTAAAATGTGTAGTCAATTAACATTTGGAATTGCGTGTTTTTTTAAACGCTAAAATTGTTCTTTTAACCTAAATAAGTACCTAATCACGAATTGAAAGCTGTGTATTTTTTTCAAATACTGGGATTGTTCGTTTGTAAAATATCTAGGGTCTACCCACTTCACATTTTAGAGCAAAAATTGTCCCCCAATTAATTCTACGTAACTTGTTGCTAAATATGTCTGGAACAATACATTTTTCCATATAGTTTTAATAATATCTATGTCACTCACCGAAATCTTAAAATAATTCATGTTTAACAAAGCAACATAATTTCATTTTCAAAGCAACATAAATTTAAATTATTAAAATTCCCAGTTTAACCAGTTTAGTTCCTGTGTCCACGTTTGAGGACTCATTGCTTATGGAGGCTGGAACTGTACAACAAGGTGTCAGTGACGTGTGTTTTGAATATTGTCCTGTGAGTAATCTCATTTGTTGACGTTTCTGCTCCTCTCATTTGTGATTGGTTAATGCTGACACAAGTAACACACGGCATGTTCTCTGCTTGCGAGAAGCACGCTCCACACAAGTATAGCGGACGTAAACAAATAAACGTTTATAACACTTGAGCTCACAAATTTATTCGCTACTGAACGGGTTGAACAAAACAACTCATTTTATTTATCAAGCCCACATACTTTACAACTTCTCCATTTTATTTATCAAGCCCACATACTGTACAACTTCTCCATTTTATTTATCAAGCCCACATACTGTACAACTTCTCCATTTTATTTATCAAGCCCACATACTGTACAACTTCTCCATTTTTTCATGTACAACAAAATCTCCTAATTCCAAGCCAGCATACCTTATAACTTCTTTTTCTGCTACATTTACCTACAACAAAATCGCCTAGTTCTGAGCTTGATGCAACACTATTCTTAAAACAAATCAACGCCATGGTTTCCATTATAAGGTCAAATAAACGCGAGGTTGGCCAGAGGAAAACAATCAGAAGGAAAATAGTATACCATAACTTCACTGCTGTAGAATTTCATTTTTATGGCGAATAATGTTATTTCTAGAGCTGGTGATTTTTCGCAATGTGAGTACACGGTAGACTTCAATACTAAAAACACCCAACAGCAGTTTTTAAATTACCTTTGGGTGCTGTCTGCTTGAAAATGTGTTTTCATATTTGACCGGGCCACTTAGAACTTAGCAACATCAACAAGGCTACCACGTGATTCGTGTGCAGACAGTTAACACGTGTCAAAAACTAACTTTATTGTTTTGAAATATAACTTGTTTTGAAATCTTTTAGCGAAATTGCACTACCCCTAGTTGTTAGGCCTACTTATAAAATAGTAGTCTAATATAACAATTTTAAACAAAACAATTGTGGTTTATTCTACCTGCTATTTATATTGTTAAAATATATTTGTATAAGTTTTTCAATTAATATTTAATGTGACATGTACGTAGCATTTCCGCATTTTATGGGCTGGAAAACGCTAACACATCACTTCTTAGCATTACGTGTTTCATGTTTCTTTCTTTCGCTTCCGTGTCGTTGTTGTATGGGCATAAATATTTTCAAATTGCCGCTGGTTCAATAATATTTCAGTTTCGTGTGAAAGCGAGGAGAACTTTTGGATCACTTTCATGTATTCACTTGACAGTATGAAGTAAAATAAAAATCGTATCAAATAAGTTAAAAGAATGCTACATGACTTACTTATCGTGTTGTTCACTTGCCCATACAGTTTACAACTACGTGGATGCTAGCTCAGAATATTTCTTAAACGAACAACAGTGCTACTATGCGAAACATAACCGTAGGAAAATTGTTGAACTGTATTTGCGAGTGTAATATTTAGGACAAATGTTATCGAAGGAGTTCTTAATGGAGAAGTCGTAAAGAAGCGGCACGTGGGCGGATTACTGCGCTTAGACATGTATTCTTGTTTGATAGTCGTGGTGAGTTAGCTGCCTGCAGGTAGCCAGCCAATAGACAAAGACAGACGTCCCCTCTCCTCGTGCGATGTAGAGAAAGCGCGAGGTTCCGGGGGCATCATGCATGCCGCCCGCTACAGAAACAAAAGACAGCCGTATGCAGCTATGTAGACCAGCTCGTGGAGTTCATAAGTGTATGGAAGTAGACAGAAACATTTTTGAACATTTTTTGCAAGTTTGTTAGATACATTTCTGATGCTCAACTGTGAACAATACGGAATGATAATACACCACTGTATTTACTTCTGAAATGGTTATTATTTTATTCGTCATTTTTCAAATTTTTCTAATTGGTCTGTAAATAGCGAGAATAGGAGCATTATGCCTTACATATTTTGCTCCAAAATATGTAAGAAATAAGGAGTGGTGGTACCTCGTCGTGAATTATCTTGTATATTTATAAAGTTGTAAGTAGTCACATGAAAAATATAATGAACAAGTATTTGAGTGAGGGGTAAATGACCATTGACGATGGAGATGAAACATTTCTTTTCACAGACACATTATTAATAATTTGAGTGTTTCAATACTACCTATGTGGTTAAAGTCTTCTCCACCATAAATCTCTGATTGTCTTCAACACCTTAGTGCAGTACAGTACAATTGCGTGAGGCCAGCTTGTTCTTTGCTGAAATAATACCACGAATATTATTTTCTGTCTCCTGCAAAGACGTTTATTAACAGTTTACGTACGAAAATATTTTTTTTTTTCTTTTAACACATGACAGTCCTAACTTTAAAATTAAATATCTTAAAAGTTACGAGTTGTAGAAATGAACTTTTGCTTGCTATCTGTAGGCTTACATCGCTATTGTGAGATCCTGTGTAGTTAAAGAAACACTGATTTCCAAGCCCAACCAGTAAAATATCCCATAACGTTTGATGCATAACGTTTAGGGACTTTTTGATTTACAATCAACACTTTTAGGAAATGTGTTAAATTATTTATTGTTTATATAATAGCTGAAATATTGATTATCATCACAGAGAATGGCCGAATAATAGTTCATTAAACAAAAGATACGTTTGGAAAAATATAATTTCCAATAAATGTGAGAATTTTTGCACTTTTAGAAGACTACTAACGAAGTATTGGCAATATTTTACCTGGCGTATAGTATAGGCTATTTTGCCAATAAAATGAGCAAATAAGGAATCTTAACATCCCTATGAATGTCATTCTTCTGATCAAGAGTTTTAAGATTTTTCAACGATCTAACTGTTGTATTGCGAACAGTGTATATAGGTAAAATATAATAATGAATTTGATATAAATTATTACTTATATACTATAACTGATAATTATCACTGAAAAGGATTGTTTGAAATCAGCATTAAAATATTGTTTTATTAAATCGGTAACTTTGTGTAAATATGTTAAAAAATACTTGCATTGCTATTAACAAGTTATCAGTATCGATAATGCTGGAATAATGTGAATATTTCAGTAAGTTCAGTTCAGAGCTCTCTGTTAATTCAAATGAACATGTTATTAAATGGATTATTTTATGAACTATTTTCCATTTAAATTTATAAAAATACATCTCATTAAAATGACTGGATACCTGATCGAGAACTGTTTAACCAAAGTAATTTTTTTTATTTTCGAAATCAGAGCTTGGGTATACCTAAATGTAAATATTATTATGTGATATCACAGTGCATAGTAGTGGTGTAGTAACTTTTTTGTGAGCCTTGTTAATATGAAGTATGATATTTTTTTATGACTTAGAAGTTTCAGCACATGACATATCCTTTTTTGAGCTTCTGAATTCCTGAATTTTGTGCGTTTTTTCACGATTGGTGTTCAAATACAATGAACTCAATCGTTTTGGCTTGTTGCAATAGGAAATATGCAGTTGCTTACATACTACCCTATTTCAGTTTGGACTGCTGTTTATCTCCCCATTACCCCCTGTCCTCCTCACCTGCTAACATCTAGTTCTATGAATATAGCTAGACAAACATTTTTACAAATTTTACGTGACTATTTAGTGAATGGCGTGGAGCATGAATGATTGTCGTGAGTCAGCCACACCGAGACAGACAGACGCCGTGCACTTGTCCACACACAGACTGGTGTGGCGATGCTGTGGAGCATCCACCCACGTCCAGCCGCGAGGACTCTGGCCAGTGTTGGGTGGCAGCCGCGCTTCTTCTATATTCCGAGCTGTTGTTTGTCCATGGTTGGCCAGGTGAAGTCACGTGGCTCGCATGCTGCCATTGTCGTCGCTGCTGAAAGCTCTCGCCAGCCAGTGGACGAGGACAGAGAGGGTGGGCGCCACCTCTGCCCCAGACAGCAGCAGTTTCGCCGCCAGGAGGAGAGGGGGGAACTACTGTTGTCCACATATTATATATCACTTGTTTCTGGAAGGCAAAAAAAAAATGCATTGAAGGGTATTGTGTATGACAGTCAACCTGAATTTGACCTGGTAACATGTGTGACAAAATTGATGAATATGCTTTTGCCAGATGACCACTGATGGGTAACTCCCCGGACTTCACGATGCAGGACTTGGGTCTGGTTATGTATAGCACGGAGAACAAGAAGGCACCTGGGGTGGATAATCTAACAACTCATGAGATCTGCATATCCAAGAATACAGTTATTGCGTATAATGTGATCGGCGGCCCCAGAACGCATGCAAGGGCGTTCTGGGGCCACCGATTCCGAGATTTCTGCAAGCAGCCCTCAGCATCATTAACAAGGTGATATTGTTCCAGTGACTTACTGCTGAGAATTATTAGATAATTATTTCATGGCCGATAATAAATTTAGTTAATTATATCAATCAACCTCCCGAATTAAGTAAAGTAAAGATTGTACTAGTTGTGTAAAGTAAAACGTGATTGTGTTATGTATAAAGAGCTTAGACACAACATCGCTTTTACTTAAAGCTACCCTTTCTAATTGATAGCTCATTAACAACCATCTGGCTCTCCACCCATGAACAGTTAGGGCTAGGCCATTAAGGTTTAACCACTACATTGGTGGAGGCTAGGGTTTTCCCCTCCTCGCTGCAAGCCAAGCTCCACTTAAAGCACTAGTAGCTTTAGAATATTTCCTTAATTACAGTGAATGTTAATACAATTTTAAGTGTGGAAAAGTTAAAAACTATTGCGAGGGATAAGTGGAAGCCACCTCCCCCCAACTAGAATATGTTACCCTCACCCCCTCCCATCCACGCAACAATAGTTAATGCATTTAGGTAATGAAACGAGGTTTAATTAGCACATAAGATTGCTTACTACTACCACATAAGTGAAACACGTTAGGCGAACTTCAGGAGTGGGCAGGTGATGACGAGTTACGTGAGCTGCAACGTAGCAACGTCCTTGCTAAGTAAGCAGTTTCAAGTGTGATGAGTACGCACAGGTGTAAGCTGCCACACTGCCCTCTAAGCATAAGTCATTGTCGCTATACATCTCATTAAGTAATCGGGCATATTCCGAAGTTGTTTGTTTCCCGCCTGAGTGTGGAAATTTTCATAATTACGTCGCGGAACTAATCAAAAACGAAAGAAAACATTTGTGCCATGGCAACTGCCAATCAGTTTCAGAGCGTAATAAAGGAAGGATATTCAACTGCAGAGAAAAAGGAAAAACGGGGACAGAAACCCACAATATGTCGACTAGGATATGCCGCGATAATGTCACAAAGGGTAATACATCGCGGCAGGGTCGCCAACGAGTGAAAAAACACCCATCAATGGATTATATGATATAGATAATGTGTTCTAATACTAAGTAGTAGTAGTAGTAGTAGTAAATAAGGAATAGTTAAGTCTTTAAGAAATTTGTATTAAATTCCATACAAAATAGCAATATTAAGTTAGTACAGTAAAATAAATGTTAGCAATATACATAGGTACTAGACCAGTATACAATTGAAAAGACTATAATATATGCATAAATTACATTGCTCTAGCAGCAAAGAATATAAAACATGGAGTCCTAAAAAGCAAATTTCTTACTTAAATTAGGAATCTCCCTTGAGAGTAATCATAGGTTCACAAACTAAAGTAAAAGTTTTATGCAAGACACAAACTATCAACATAGCATAACAGGGCATGGTGATAATATAATTTTAATTTGATGCATAAACACAATAAATATAATTTCACACAGAGTTTAAGTCGCAATCAAATATGACTATGTATAGAAGTGCTACTATTAACATAAAATGTTATGTATAATTTTTGAAAATTAAGTCAGTTTTGTACAGTGTACACAATGTAAAAATTTAAATCACCAAATAGCGTAGCAAGGGGCCATCACAAGGCTTCCAAGGATGCGCCAGACGCGGAGATCTCTTTCCCGTGTCGACCTTGAACATCTCCCCCTCCCCCTCCCACGTTAAAGTTGCAAGTCCGCGTCGCGCCAGCGGACAAGTGTCAGTGCACAGCGTGTTTTAACCATGCTTCCTTGTTTTCTAAACACGTGCCCGAATGCGCGATCCTACTGTACACAATGATATTGTATTCAAAATGAGAAAATATTGACAACATACAAGAGTCAATAACTATAAACCACTAACATATTTAATTGTGAGGCAGTTATTTATGATCTTCAAGTAAATGAAGTAGTTTTGAACAGTTTAGAGTCTAATTAATGTTTGTTTTTCGATGTCATTCATATGAAGTGTCTAATCATGTTTTTTCAGCAATGTATAAATAATTCCTATGTATAAATTCTCAAAACATCAATAACTGTATAATGTATTCACCTTAAGAAATTTTGTAACAGGTGGAGACTATAATATTTTCAAATTTTAATGTAACAAATTTTGTTGCAATATCAACAATTTTAAACTTTCACAAAACTTTAAAGAGTATTAAGCAACACTAGGTAAGTTAGGACATCAACCAGGCTGCAATGTTCGCGCCCGCAAACTCTCTTGCACCAGCCGCGCATCTGCGAGGAAGCACGCCCAGTAAAAGCACAACTTCAACATCATGACCAGTAACATTGAATACAAAGCATGTTTCCCAGTATTAAGAATGCACACCACAGTTGAGATCATGCAGTCATCTGTACTATTAGACGACACACTGCCATATCTGTCTTATTTGAATAACTTACAATAAGCAGACAACCTGCAAATGGCAAGTAAGTAGACAAGGTAGTTCCTTAACTCAAAATTTCCTTGTTGCAGCCTATCCTCCCACATTTAATTTCCCACCATAGTGAAGATCCTACAGCCAATCTTGTTCCTGCTGCCAAGAAGCAGACAAGGACACTAAGGAGCCAGACTACCATAACTCATTGCCAAACCTCTGTCCCAGAGCTGGGGACCAGCTCTTCATTCGAGCAAGGGGGTGATGTAGTGATCTACCTAGCTGTTCCCTGCGCTTGGCTGGAAACCACCTCAACCATGACAGTATTTGGACGAGGCCACGAGCAGCAAGACGTTATTAAAACAAGGCATTCGTAACAATCTGGCGCCGCATATTTAGCGCACACGGAGGGACTTACGCAAGGCCTGTCGCTGACCTACCACCAGACAGCTGCCACCCGTAGCCGGACGTGAGGGCATTCTGGGGTACCCGATTCCGAGACTTCTGCAAGCAACCTTTGCCATAATTTACAAGGTGATATTGTTCCAGTGAGTTACTGCAGAAATGTATTAGATAATTATTTCGTGGCTGATATTGAGTTAATCACATTAATCAACTCCCCGAATTAAGTAAAGTGAAGATTGTACGAGTTGTGTCAATCGAAATGTGACTGTGTTTTTATATAAAGAGATTAGACACAGCATTACTTTTAATTAAAAGCTACACCTTTCAATTGATAGCTCATTAACAACCATCTGGCTCGCCACCCATGAACTGTTAGGGTTAGTCCAATAAGGTTTAACCACTGAAGCCTGGTGTCCCGAAATAATGTGGCAGCTCAAGAATAAGGATTGCAAAGCGAACATCTATTCCGTTTTACTGGACTACTTCCATGAAAGGAGAAGTAGTTACATAGGTGGACAAATAAATGTATCTAAGAAACTGACCAAAGTCTGTCGTCAAGGGTCTGTCCTAGGTCTACTATTGTGGAATATACTGTTTGATGGATTACTAAACATACCTCTACCAGAACACCATGAACTCTTCGGGTACGTGGACGATGGACTTCTGCTGATTCCAGCCTGGTTCAGAAGAGAGCTGGAAGGGAAAGCTGAGATAGCATTGAAGTGCATAGAACAATGGACAGAGTCAGCGAAACTCACGTTCTCTTCAGAGAAGACCAACTGTCTCATGCTTAAAGTAAATTTACAGAAGAGGTACCTGGTAGTGATATTTCAGGGCAGACCATTGAAATTTCTGAAAACGTTCAAATACTTGGGAGTCATGTTGACTCAATATTGTCATTTGTCGATTATGTGAAGTATGCATGCAATAAAACTGTGATCTTGTTCGGAAAGTTAAGAGTGGTTGCTCCTGCTCACTGGGGACTTGATTTCCATGCTCTGAGGACACTATACAAAGGGATCTTTGAATCCATACTGCCATATGGGTGTGCAGTATGGTGCATAAAATCGCAACAAGTACATATCAAGCGGCATCTTGATAAAGTGCAAAAATCTGCTTTATTAGCAATTACAAAGACATACCACACAGTGTCAAATGATGCCTTGCCCATATGGTCAGGAGTACTTCCTATATCCTTACTGATCATCGAGAGGGGTGGTCTAAAGGAGTTGGCAAGGAGAAGAAAGAAAATAATGTCTCTGAATTAGGTCGAGAAACTCATCGGGTATTCCCTGATGTGGCAGATCGACTCAAGAAGGACTGGATTGGTATCAACCACTATACATCACAAATGGTAACAGGGCATGGATATTATAAGGCAAAACTTTATGGGCTTCAAATGGTTGAATCACCTCTGTGTACTGTCTGTGATCAACCGGACACTGTGTGGCATGTAATTTAAGAATGTCCTAAGGTTGAAGATCTAAGGATTAGGGCAATACAACAACTGTCACAGTATGGAATGGACAATAATGACAGAGCACAGATCCTCAAGAAACGGGGCAGTGCACAGATCTTCACAAGCTTTGCCCGAGAGGTGGGCAGAAGACTCGAAGAGTTTGATGTTTGGCTCGAGGGTGAAGAAGAAAGAGATGGCTTGCGCTGTGCAGAATGGGATCAATAACAAGATCAGAATGGCTGATCGAAGATGGTCCTTTAACTGGGGTCCAATGGTGTTCATCTCGAAAGAGGTAGTAGAGACGGGAGTTTCGTTCTAGGCGTCAGCAGGTGCTACACATTAGAACTGCTACTAGAAGGACGATACATGAACTTTCAAGACAGAAAGCAGTGCAAGATCAAGAGCAAAGTGTGAAAAAAGGAAGCTCATCTTGTTCAGCGACTTCATTCCGAGAGGAAGAGATCTGGTATCGGGTTCGTCGAGGTTAGGATGGGATGCTGGTGATTTGCCTTCAGAAAGAAGAGGGAAATGCTGACCAAGAAGGGGAAGTGGTCCCTACTGAAGACTAGAACAAGAAAGAGAGACAAAATGGCCGTTGGTGGATCTAGCTCACTTCTATAACATGGAAAAAATTAGAGGAACGGATCAGGAAAATATAGGAAATGCCTATACTGTCGGCAGAAATGAATACAGTGGTGAGAGAGATGGAAGGCTGTGACAGGATCCCCTTCTCCTACACGAGCAACATGATAGAATGTTACTGGCAATAAACAACCTGCCCAGAGAAAAGGGAGATCTCATTATTCTACTGAAAGAGACCTTCAGAAGAGGTGGAGAACTCTTCGACCCAGGAGCGATAAAGAAGAAGGCTGTAAAGACCTATGGCCGACAGACATTTGATTATACGAAGCCCTTTACTGGATACCATGTGGTACGGCATTAATCAGTTAAAAATCGAACATTTTTCCATATTTCTGAAATAGTTCAGCTAATTTTCACTAAATTTTGCACACCATAAATGCTACAGAAGGCCATGTAAACTTTCATGATTTAAGTGGGCCATTTAACAATATTCAAAATGGCTGCTTCATAAAGAAATTAGGTAAGTTCGCCACATATATTAAACAATTTAACCATATTCAACCAAAATTTGTATGTTGACAGTATATATTAGAAGCATCGTATAAGACTACAGAGACTATGTTTTGGCAGTTTTGTAATATAGAACAAATTAAGAAAATAATGTTTTTATTTCTTATCTCATAATTCAGGCTAATCAATCGATTTTCACCGAATTATTCACACAAATAGCCTTACGGTAGGTCATGTAAACTTGCAAGTGTTGTGTGGCTCAGTCACTTATTTTCGAAATGACGTCCCTGTAATATTTTCGGTTAGTGAACCGTATCATTTGAAACATTACACTGATTAAATCCAAAGCTGATACTCCGAATCCGACCTCCGTAATGCAGTTGATTACACACTATCTTATGGTATGAGGTTTTCTGTGTTCGAGTCCCGGGCAAGGCACATGTGTATTTGTAATTGTCTCATTACTGTTGCATTGGTTTATAATTTTCGTTTCTAAAGATAATGCTTTCAAGGAGAAGTCCAGTCGTACCTACCAACTCAGTTTTTAAGATATTATTTAAAATTGATTGCACCCATATTGAAGAAAGTAGACTCATTAGTTAGTTATATCAGTAACTTCTAGTTAAACCGTGTATTATGCTGGTTAGTTCCCATGGCTGAATCGACATAAATAATAAACTCTCCTCCCTCCCCTCCCTCCTCATTCAACCACCATAATTCCTAACACCGGGGTCAACAATCTCAAGCCCCGGCTAGCAGAAACTTTCAAAAGAGGATTCTTAATTCGGGCGTGTGGTGGCACAGCCGGAATGGGGGTTTCTCGAGGTGCTCTCGTTATTCCAACATTTCTCCGACCGTACCTCTCCCATCTTCTCCATTATTCCAGCTGTCCGGAACAATGGCAATTGCCTGTGCGATGGTACTGTTCTGTTGCCTTCTTCAGTTTAAGACGCAATACTGACAACCACAAAATTGTAACCAACTTATCGCTACTATTACCACAGAAAGCAGAAGTATAGATCTTGCAATGTATATAAATATAAGGAATAACATCTGAAACACGTGACAATCTGCAGCTCATGTGGCAGCCAAAAGTGTTATCAAATCACAACTGGTATAATTTATTTTTTAAAGCATCTGAGAAATAAACTAAAGCCTACAAACTATGTAATGGTTTCTATTCAGAAACTGTTGGTTACGTGACATATTTCATCGTGCTGATGTCAGAAGTACTGAAGATTGTATTTGATTGGCTGTCCAGCTGTTATTGTCGTGTCGCACAGGTATCATGTTTGTCGCTGTTCTGTGGTTACGAGATGAAACAATCACTGCATTTTTGAATGGACACATCGAGTGACGTGCTGACAGTTAAGTTAGCAGTGAGGTAGCTGAAGAAGTTCTGTAGCATCTCAAATTTACTAATGTTGTGATAATGTTATTAATGTCCGCATTTTATATAATTTTCATAAGTGTTAAATGTGTGAATTGTTCTACATAGATTTAGTATATAAGATTTTATATTTTGACAGTGTGTGAAATTGTTGGTTTAAATGTAAATGTTGTCTATGCAACTGAAAGTGTTTTGTCAGCTAAATAGTTTGTTATAATGTTTTCTGTTAATAACGCTACAGCAGCCAGAAACGACAACCTTTTTATTTCCGTTAGGAACATTGCAGTAAAATAGAACATTCCGAAAAGAATATAAATGTGGCTATCATGATAAAAGGTTGAAATAAACGAAGGGCTCCAAAACTAATCGAATATTCTGTCTGCAAGTTCGTCGTATGCGAATAAGTTAATATATCCAAGTACTAGAAGAATGAACGAATAATTATATATAAGGAATTAAAGCCAAGAAGATATACAAATTTCAAGAGAAGTAATGAGCCCGAAGAGGATGGTGCCGTCCACAAAATTCGCATCAGTTTGACGAAAGAGAAACGGGAGTTAAAAAACATTTTCCAGAGACGACAGTTTAAGGACCAGAGGACGTTTCCAGCCAAAACGAAGGAAGTGTACGCTGTTCCTGAGATTGGAGGATCGACTGCCTGCATCGTAGACGTCTGGAGGACCAGCCTGGAGTTAGACGCCATGGGTCCAGCTGAGCGGAACGACATCAGGATGGCTACTGCATGTTGAGTTAGATTTGATGCCGGGAGTCGTGGTTGACGGAGGGGCGCCAGGACATCGGTCGCCAGCAGGACCATGTGCAGAGGGAAGGTGTTGCTACACTACAGTTTCGACAACAGCTAAGTTCTCACCTACACAATCAGCTACAGAGTACTTAATCCCTTTTATTTAAAATACCATTAATATTGGTGGTCTGGCAGATGTGCAGCGGTAGTCTTTCTGGTTGATGTATTGTTGGTTAGCTTTTAATAGGTGTTGTTAGTTGAGTTTTAGTAATTAATGTTAGGATAATTTTTGTAACCCTAGAGTTCATGTGTTTAATTTCTTCGTGGTATGTTAGTTGGTAATTTATTTCTCAATGGTGACTAGTATGTTATTTAAAGACACGATATTTCATTGAATACACTTCACCTAGTTGAAACTAATCTTGTGACTATTCGTAATTTGTCTTAATTTAAACTGTCATGTGTGATTTTAAGGTGTTTCCCCGCATTGTTTCACTAAGGCTTAATTGATTCTCTTTTAAAATTTTTTTAACAGAAATTCTATTTCCCATAGCCGAGGCATAAACACATATTCATCTATTACACACATAGTTGGATATATTTGCATACACCAACGCTTTAAAAAAAATTGCATAGAAGTGTTGCATGTTGTTACAGTTCCATGTTTCAAAATCGTATTAGATGTCTGGTGTTTAAATTTTTGGGCACTGACATTTTTTAACTCAGTTTTATTTATTGTATACACATAGGAGTAGTAATATAATATTACTATAGGCTGTTCATGGTAAAGTGAGCACTATTTAAGGACCTTCCAAAATTTTTCTTCAACCAGTTTTTGTCTTTCCGCCACTTTTTAATATCAACATTGCCATGTGACTGATAAATACGGTGTATACTTTCGCCACTCTCAAGAGGTAATGCCTGAGTCTGCAATGAAACATACTTATTAATGTCTAATGCCTGGTGGGAGGGCTTTAAAAAGTCCTCACTTTACCGTGAACAGCCTATAGCATTGTTACGATCTTAAACATTTCACAGCTTAACTTAATTAATTGACAAATGAACTGATTGTGTTAATGATGATATTACTTTTGAGTAAGTTGGGAGGATTAATTAGATTGGAAAGAACTTATTAACGTAGGCAGGTGTTATGTCTTAAGGCTTAGCAGGGCACGACTTATAAAGCAACTTCAAAGTTAACTTAAACTAACGCCAATGCCTTACCTAGGACTCGAACACAGAACCTCCCGTACCGCATACCAGCGGCGCACCAACTGACTGCACCACAGAAGGCCGGCTGTAGCTGTATTATGTAACTCGTTAGCTGCGACATAACTATCGGTATGATCTTTTAACGAGAGATATCGTTTATGTCACTGAAGAGCGATTCCGTAACATCTCTTTCCCTACTAATGTCGGTACAACAGCGAAAATTCTCGTTGAATACGCTGTCGAGTACCAAACCCCCCCGTTATAGCAACGAGGGGTACACGAGACCCCTCGGTAACCTCCCCATTCGTTTCGTATTGCTGAAGTCCATAAATAAGCAGTGGTACGTGGTACGTTGGACAGTTCTCCTACACGCTAAACCAAAAATAGAATTAAGTGAGCCAAATGAGTGAAAACCAGTAAAATTCACTTCATTTAAAACAGTCGCAGTCGATGATAGCTGTTCAGTATACTTCGTGTAACTTTGTAAAATGGCGGGTATATGTGAACAGCTTTAACGTCGTAAGCTGAAAACAGTCGAATTAAATTTCAAAGCACAAAAACTATGCAGCTTGCGAATGTAACCCTTCAATTTCGAATGATATGGTTAATAGAATGAATGTATAAAATAAGTTTGAATTTTATGAGATTTAATAGGTGTGAAAGAGGATGGCAACTAAGACCAATGGATTAGAAATCTCTCCAAATGTTTGGTGAACAATTAAGACCAAAACTCCATGGTCTTCTTTTAGACAAGAGTGTATCAATCTCCCAATCTTGGGATAAAATGAAAGAAGCTGTCTCGTTATCGCTTCCCAAATAAGTTATAAAAAAAAAAGTGTAAAACATCCTTCGATATCACACACTACCTTACAGTTGATCGATAAAAGAAGCAATATGACAAGTGGTATTCAGACCACTCAAGACCTAGATAAATAAAAGTCCATGTGTAGAGAGATACAACATAACTGCAGAAAGGACAAGTCACAGTTCATTCATAACATATGCGACGAGATATAACAACATAAAGAACTCAACCAAACTCATGACTTATTCAAGAAACTTGACTAATATTACCTGAGAGTTTAAACCAAGAACTTGGGTGGGGGAAGATGCTGATGGCAACCTCATTGGAGATAGAAAAACAGCTAGAAAGAGGTGGAAACAGTGCTGTCAAGATTTCTTTTCTGATTGTGATAGCTGCGAACTACAGGTTAAACAGAAGAAACCGATTAAGAATCTCCTATTCTACGTTGTGAAGTTGAGAATGTCATCAAACATTTAAACAATAAAATGTTCCAGGTATCGATGGCATATCCAATGAGATGTTGAAAATGATGGGAAACGAAGACGTAGATTTGTTTCACTCGCTATACAATAGAATATGGAGTACTGGACAGTGGCCAAAAGATTGGACCAGTTCTATCATAATCCCACTGCATATGAAATGTTCAGTAAGAAACTACAGTAACTACCACACCATTGCCCTGATATCACATGCTAGCAAATCTTGTTATACATCTTGAACCAGCGACTGAAGCCATATATACGTCCTCACATAGCAACAGAACAGGTATGATTTGTTGAGGGTAAAGGAACACGAGAACAAATACTAAACACGAGACAGATTATTTTGAAAGCTCGAGAATTCTGCATTCCAGTTTTAATTTGCTTTCTCGATTGCAAAAAAAAAAAAAATTCGATTGTGTAGTTTGTAAAAATTTATGGGAGGTGCTTCATGTATTTGGCATTCCACAACATCTTATATCACTTTTGAGAAGCCTGTATGTCAACAGCATGACAGCTGTGAAGATAGATGTGCCATGTCGGACTTTTTCAGCATTTCCAAAGGTGTTAGACAGAGTTGTATTTAGTTCCAACAACTCTTTAACATCTATGGTGAATACACAATAAGTAAGGCACTTGATGGTTGGAATGGTGGTGTTTCGGTCGGTGGGAGAAAAATCGACAACTTGCATTTTGCCGATGACACTACCCTTCTGTCCAGCAGTGAGGATGAGCTAGCCGATCTGCTTGATAGAGTGATAAATTTAAGTTTGGAATATGGCTTGGATATTAACATAAACAAATCCAGACTTATAAACATTGATTGCAAATAACAGTCCCAACTCACTGGTTGATTAAATAGGATGGAAGTGGTAAAGCATCTGCAACATGGGAAACTGTGAGGAAGAAATTCGAAGAAGGATCATTTTAGGAAAATTGGCCATGAGTATACTGCTGAAAACCTGGTAAAACAGGGCTATCACGAATAACACTAAGATCTGCCTTGTGCAAACTCCTATATTTCTATCTTCTTATACAGATGTGAATCATGGACCATTAAGGCTGCTGATTATAATCGTAAAGACGCCTTCGAAATGTGGTGTTGGCACAGAATGTTAAGGGTATCATCGACTGAAAAAAGAACCAATGCTTCCATTATTGCACAGCTAAATGTATCTAAGCGACTTTCTTACCATGTTAATGAGAGGATCCTCCAGTTCTTTGGACATATAGTGAGAAGGAACAATGAAAATCTTGGTAAAACTATCCTAGAAGGCAAAATAGAAGGTAAAAGAGCTCGCGGAAGAGCTCCAATCAGGTGGTTGGATCAGGTGTCCAAGATCACCGGCTTGCCATTTCAGCGCACCATAAGGTAAGCAGACAAACTGTCAGGATGGCGTTCTTCTATTCAAAAGTCTACATGAAATCAAGACTGATTGGGTCACGACACTCAGGAATGACCAGTACAGCTGATGGATGGAATATGTGCGTTTGACAGATATGTTTTATCTAAAATTAAGTTGGTTACTAATATTGCTATTAAGGTTTTTTGTTTCTAAACCAGAGAGATATGTTTTGGTTGCGTTATTAGCTAGAATTATTTAATCTTTTTTTTCTCTTGGAAAAGTAATGCTGTAACTTTTGCCCATATAACGTCAGGCGACACTAGCTAGCCAATCAAATGATTTTAATTTTGAACAATAATGTAGCAGATGTTAATTCAATAGAAAAGGTTTCAGTTGTAAACTAGCATACGCAGAAGAAGGAAGTATTTGAACTTCAGTCAGAATTTGGTCTAGTCACTGACGTTGATTTGATGTGAAAATGATTGGTAATTTGTTTGATATACGAATATGCATTACTCATGTAAGCTGGGATAGAATATAAGAAGTACAATATAATAGTATTGAATTAAACTGTTGAGATGATATGTGAGTTTGACATTCGAAAACAGTTTGCACTACCTTCGACTGCCTACGAATACTGTACACACCATCGGCGAAGAAGAGTCTTCCGAGCTCTACCCCGAGCGGACCAACCAGCTGTGGAGAGTCTTCCGCGTTCTACCCCGAGTGGTCCAACCATATGTGGAGAGTCATCCGAGTTCTACCCCGAGCGGACCAACCATATGTGGAGAGTCTTCCGAGCTCTACCCCGAGCGGACCAACCAGCTGTGGAGAGTCATCCGCGTTCTACCCCGAGCGGACCAACCAGCTGTGGAGAGTCTTCCGTGTTCTACCCCGAGCGGACCAACCAGCTGTGGAGAGTCATCCGCGTTCTCCCCGAGCGGACCAACCAGCTGTGGAGAGTCTACCGAGTTCTACCCCGAGCGGACCAACCAGCTGTGGAGAGTCTTCCGTGTTCTACCCCGAGCGGACCAACCAGCTGTGGAGAGTCTACCGTGTTCTACCCCGAGCGGACCAACCAGCTGTGGAGAGTCATCCGCGTTCTACCCCGAGCGGACCAACCAGCTGTGGAGAGTCTTCCACGTTCTACCCCGAGCGGACCAACCATATGTGGAGAGTCTACCGTGTTCTACCCGAGCGGACCAACCAGCTGTGGAGAGTCTTCCGCGTTCTACCCCGAGTGGTCCAACCATATGTGGAGAGTCATCCGAGTTCTACCCCGAGCGGACCAACCAGCTGTGGAGAGTTTCTTTCCCGAGGACCAACATTGAGAGTCTCCGATTTACCCCGAGCGGACCAACCAGTGGAGAGTCTTCGAGTTCTACCCCGAGCGGACCAACCAGCTGCGGAGAGTCTTCGAGTTCTACCCCGAGCGGACCCACAAAATTCGCACCCGAGTCAACCTGTGGAGAGTCTTCCGAGTTCACCCCGAGCGGACCAACCAATGTAGAGAGTCTTCCGAGTCTACCCCGAGTGGTATCCCAAACCCTGTGGGGAGTCATCCGAGTTCTCACCCCGAGCGGACCAACCATGTGGAGAGTCTTCCGAGCTTCTACCCCGAGCGGACCAACCAAATGTAGAGAGTCTTCCGAGTCTACCCCGAGCGGACCAACCAGCTGTGGAGAGTCTTCCGAGTTCTACCCCGAGCGGACCAACCACTGTGGAGAGTCTTCCAGCTCTACCCCGAGCGGACCAACCAGCTGTGAGAGTCTCCGAGTTCTACCCCGAGCGGACCAACCAGCTGTGGAGAGTCTTCCGGGTTCTACCCCGAGCGGCCAACCACTGTGGAGAGTCTCCGAGTTCTACCCCGAGCGGACCAACCAGCTGTAGAGAGTCTTCCGGTTCTACCCCGAGCGGTCCAACCATATGTGGAGAGTCTTTCCCAGTTCTACCCCGAGCGGACCAACCAGCTGTGAGAGTCTTCCGAGTTCTACCCCGAGCGGACCAACCATGTGGAGAGTCATCCGAGTTCTACCCCGAGCGGATCCAACCATGTGGAGAGTCTTCCGAGCTTCTACCCCGAGCGGACCAACCAGCTGTAGGAGAGTCTTCCGGTTCTACCCCGAGGGACCAACCAAGTGGGAGAGTCTTCCGAGCTTACCCCGAGCGGACCAACCAGCTGTGAGAGAGTCTTCCGCGTTCTACCCCGAGCGGTCCAACCTAGTGGGAGAGTCTTCCGAGTTCTACCCCGAGCGGACCAACCAGCTGTGGAGAGTCTTCCGCGTTCTACCCCGAGTGGTCCAACCATATGTGGAGAGTCTTCCGAGTTCTACCCCGAGCGGACCAACCAGCTGTGGAGAGTCTTCCGAGTCTACCCCGAGCGGACCAACCAGTGTGAGAGTCTTCCGCGTTCTACCCCGAGCGGACCAACCAGCTGTAGAGAGTCTTCCGGTTCTACCCCGAGCGGTCCAACCAGCTGAGAGAGTCTCCGAGTTCAAACCCGAGCGGACCAACCAGCTGTAGAGAGTCTTCCGAGTTCTACCCCGAGCGGACTAACCATATGTGGAGAGTCTTCCGAGCTCTACCCCGAGCGGACCAACCAGCTGTAGAGAGTCTTCCGAGTTCTACCCCGAGTGGTCCAACCATATGTGGAGAGTCATCCGAGTTCTACCCCGAGCGGACCAACCAGCTGTAGAGATTCTTCCGAGTTCTACCCCGAGCGGACCAACCACCTGCGGAGTGTCTTCCGAGTTCTACCCCGAGCGGACCAACCAGCTGTAGAGAGTCTTCCGAGTTCTACCCCGAGCGGACCAACCAGCTGTAGAGAGTCTTCCGAGTTCTACCCCGAGCGGACCAACCATATGTGGAGAGTCTTCCGCGTTCTACCCCGAGCGGACCAACCAGCTGTGGAGAGTCTTCCGAGTTCTACCCGAAGTAGACCAGCCCTCTGCAGAGAGCCTTCTGAGTTCGACTGCAGTTGGATATCCATTCGAGCCCATTTCCGGGATTTTTTATTCAGGTGCGGAGGACTCGTATAGTTTGACTACAGGAAACTATTCTCACCACTTTCATATTCAAACCGAAAGCAGATAAGTCAAAGTAGTGTGAAAACAATGTGCAGCTTTGACACCAATGATTTGAAATACTAGTAAGGCAAGGGATTGATGTCAGATCGGCTAAATGGTGTCGGTTTTTAAATTTATAATTAAATACTATACTTTATCTCCTTAATTTTTTTAGCATTTTACTTAGACAAAAAGTCAGTATTCTGAGCATGTAAACATACTTTTAACCAATGAAATAAATTTTATTCTAATCTTCATTAAACTTCCGTGGAAGCAGGCTGCTGTTGTTTGTCTTCCATTATTTCCAATGTAGTTAGCAATCGAATGTTCAGTTGTAGTATTATATGTGGTGTTCCTGATTGTGTTACTAACTGGTGATAAATAACTTCACCAATGCATATAGAATATTATTAAGGAGATATACAAAATAGATTGAAAGAGTATCGAACTCGAATTCTAACACAGTAGGAAATAGCTGTGGCAATTTCAGATTTAAGGATTCTTGGTTTTCTAGTTGTGTGGTTTGGCATAGGTATGAACTACGCTATATTATGTAATACCAGGTAATGTGTTATATAACTTAAGCTAGCTCTTCCACCTTGTAAAGCAATTTTAGGTACACGAATGCGAATTCATTTCCCAAACACAAAATATTTTGACATGAAGCAACTGTTACGCTTACGTTACTATTATCGAAATTTATACTACGAAGAAAAACTCCATCATCGCTGTTGTGGTAAGTAGTGGGTAGCATGATGGCTCGTCGTCAGCATGATCTGGTACACATTTAGGTTCGCGGGTTCAATCCCAGCAACTTCCAAAATTTTATTTTAAAGTTATTTATTTTACTAATATTTTAACATATTATTTTGATATGATTCATGTTTTAATACTATATTAAAATATTATTTTATGGAACTTGGAATAATTATTTGTGGTCGGGATTTGAACGCGAAACACTAAAACCCCATGGCAAATGGATTTTGCACCATGACTCAATCAAATGTTTGATTATTTTTCCATAATTTGACAGTGGTGTGACATTTGACGTTGACGAAGCTCTAGTGAGACCGACTTGCTGACAAATTCCCAGTGCGAAAAGCGAACTGAAAGTCTGTTGCATGGGAGGTACGGGGTTCGAATCCGCGATCCTCAGACTATAAGTCGACCACCCTACACCTGAGCTATGAGGGCTGGGCACTTCGCTATCATAACAACTTGTAAGTTCAGGCAGTTAATTCCTTTGTATTCCGGTGAATAATGTTTTAATTTGCCGCGGTAACTGAGGCCATGTTCGAATTGACAAATTTCGTTGTATCATTATTTTGTATATTTGTGAATTGGTAGGTATCAATTCGGACGTTGTCGACAGTCACTTGTTTAGCACTCGCGGCAACACATATCTTTATCTCAATGTAATGCTTAAAACAGACGTAATATTTCTGCGATCATCACTGGAATACTAATTACAAAATTGTTAATAAATAAGAAATGTAATAAGTTATGCAATAACGACTAAATTTTTTTTTTTGGGTTATATATACAAAGAACAACGTTTTTAAAAACATGCCTAGTGTACTTTATGTAGGCCCCTACAGTTATTTGTTATAAAAGTCATTTTATTTACGCATTCTCGCATGTGTTTTTAAAATAAAGACAAACATTGCACTGATTTTATCATTTTGTATTTCTGCTAACGACGGCTAGATACAAAATACGAAATACCAAATTACCAAATATATGTCATCATTTTTGTATGTAAAATCGGGTCACATGATAATTTTGTCAACATATGTCAATTCGGACACGGCCTGAGAAAATTCTAGGCGTAGGCCTACAGCAGAACATTATAGCCTACAGGGTTCTAGACGTTCTACTTGTGCATTTTATTTTCTTTCTCATCATAAATAAGTCCAAAAATATATGCTCTTTAATGTAACTATTACTCTATGACTTTATTTGTAGCTGTCTCTCGTTCAGTGCACTCTTGTTCGCATCTCGTGAACGGTAATTGGCCGGCTAACTGGGTTAAACGTCGTCGTTTAGTTGTAACAATCGGTATCCGAAAATGTAGCGTACATTTTCTGTTCGCCCTTTTCCACTGGGTTTCACAATCGTATCCTCAATACACAGCTATCGTTACATCCTACGGAGTTCGTTATTACAGTTCTACTGAAATAATTCGTTTCGAGAGTTACGAGTTACAGAATACAGATACTGGAAGGATACAAATAGGACAAAAATTCGAGGCGAGGAGGTGGCCGTGATTTATACGCCGTGAATTTTAAAGTTATTTCCCCTCAAAACATTAATAATTGATAATTGAATTTTCATTGGTTCACCATTTCTGCTACATCATCAAATCATCGTGTGTTATTAATTTTTTTATTGTTTCTCCAAAGTCACTAATAAAATTCGGACATTTACGAGAATATAAGATAATATTATTGGGTTACGACTGCCTCTGTTTGGATAAATATATTATGAACTCGCGTTTTGCTAGCCGAATGGATTAACAAAATTTTTATTCACAAAATCCATTAAACGTTATGTTCGACTCACTTACTAGCATACATATTAAGAGCACATCATCTGAACAGTAAAAAAAAAAAAATTCTTTCTACCCATAACCAAGTCGGGACTCCAGTAATTTAGTAGTTTAGCTAGCGCTAAAAAGGTAGCCGATCTCTTAGCTAACCATAACCAAGTCGGGACTCCAGTAATTTAGTTGTTTAGCTAGCGCTAAAAAGGTAGCCGATCTCTTAGCTAACCATAACCAAGTCGGGACTCCAGTAATTTAGTTGTTTAGCTAGCGCTAAAAAGGTAGCCGATCTCTTAGCTAACCATATTCACTATTTGCAATTATACACATAATTGATAAAACGCTGGCCTTGTATGAAATATTATGTCGTCAGTTTTAAAACAGTGCATACAGTAGTACAATTTTGGTAACAAAAAGTGT